>JAWDEX010000020.1:1665614-1702963 GCA_035221805.1 Trichilia hirta | reverse complement strand
TACATGCATCACTAGTGCATTATGTATGTTGATCCAGAATGCAAGCTTCTCTTCATGTTTCAACTTCCTAGGATCAACAGCTTCCAACCGAGAAATGAGTGACCTGTAACACAATTAACTTGTTCAGTGCAAAATGTAATGTAATAATAGACTATTACTCAAATAATAAATAAAGTGTGCGAGCCCATAACATGTACATCACTACAAACATGTTTAAATGGCTAGGTGTCGCCAAGACTCACCTGAAATTTTGCAGTAAGTGTTCAACATCACCTAATTTCTGACTATCTCTATAAATCAATGGGATTTCAATCATTGTGCTATATGGTCCACTAAATTCTAGAAGTCCATCCACATGAAAAGGGTTATCCAACCGCGCATCAAAAGATGAATGATTCTTAAACCCAGGACTGCACATATCACACTGATCTCGTGGGGAAAATGCACTAATTGATGATAAGGATGAATTTGGAGATGACAGACCATTATGCATCAAGGGTGGTTCTGCAAGCTTACAATATATAGATGACATGCACTTGATCATTTCCTCAGAAAGCTTGTTAGGTGTCTCTGGAACATGATCAGAGATGCGAGTACCAAGGTGCTCAGCAAGACTGATTACATTTGGAGCATTCTGGGCATACTGCAGAAAAGCACACGATGTCATAATCCAGTGCAATCGACATCACATATATACGTGTTTCCCTTACAATCATTTTCTAGTGCCCTGCACTAGTGAAGCAATAATTAAAGATTGGACTCCGCCATCACAAGATGTGAAGATACTAACCCATGCGGGACAAAGGTAAACAGTTAAAAGCTCTGAACGCCCTTTGCTTTATAGCAGGCATGCGTTAAAGTATGGATGAGAAGCAACGTGAATGGCTGCTGTTAAAAGGCCTAAGATAAGTGAAAAAGAAAGTAATTTACAGGATGTGCTAAATTTACCTCCATCATGGACAGTGGCTGTGAATGGCAAGCACGGACAGCTCTACCCAGAGAATCTGATGGAGAAGAGGATCTAGCAGGTAATTCAGAACGATAAGATAGTGAGGAATGACAGCGATGAACACCAGAATCTAAAAGTTCCTCTTCCCCTCCAATTCCATTGGATTCCCTCATCGGATTGTCAGCAGACAGAAAACCAGATTGCACAGCAGGCATCTTGCATTTTGATGTGATGTCAGGTTCAGAAACTTCCATGCAGCTCCCTCTTGGGGTGGCTAAATGTGATTTTACTCTTTCATCCCTGGAAGGAGATGCAGAGGAAATTTGTTGAACAAATGCCTTTCGATAGAGTGACAGAAGATATTGTTCCAAATATACAATTTCCAACTCCAAGATTGCAATCTCTTTAATTAGTTCAGTCGCCGGCTGGAAGTGTCACAAGCAAAAAGAATAGGGGAATTAAAATGTAGCCAGCAATGCTATGCAGGGACGAGCAAGAAGCAAGTCAAAGACTCAACTTAAAGATAAACAATAAGCATCTAATAATAATTTGATAGCCAAATGGGGTAATGAAAAATGCCATCAAACAAACTTAGTGTTAAAACATCAAATGTAGTAAAAATGCAAGCAGCAACCACCCTAATTCCCTACTAGACGTCTAGGTGTTGTAAAATTTATAATTTTAATATAAACATAACAAAATGAAATTGCAACCTTTTCATTGGATAGGAAATGATTTGATGTTATCGGTAATTAAAGCATGAAGACAGGTTTTTGAGCCCTGACTCGGTTTGAGATCAACAAAGTTTTACCACTAAGACTTGAATAGATAAATGTGGTTCGACTATCTAGGCTGGGCTCTTCTAGAGAAAATTTATCCTCAATTATTGTAGCACAGAAATCATATTAAAAGCTATCCCTAACTATTTGTAAAAACATGAAGGAAAATAGGAGATACTTTGGGTATTGCCATATTATTTGTATCACCATGGGTACAAGTCTTATAACCCAGAGCTTTTTCCAAGGCATGGCCGACCTCAAATTGGTCTTGTAATCCTTTTTCAAGCTGTAGAACAAGATATGGAAAAATATAATCAATAAAAATAGTCATCTCACTATCCTATAAACAACACAAGGTGTAGCTGAGCAATGACAAAGTAGCATAAAGTCCTCGAGAATCTTTCAAACATGGTAATAAGGACGACAAGTTTAGTTTCACACCTCATGCTTTAAATAATTTTGTCCTTCTGTCTTTGGTGAATGTTTCTTCTTGATTATAGCATAGTCCATGTGCCCAGTATCCTGTACCAAATCACAAACACTAATAAGACATTTGGAAATTGCATCAGAATTATTTTTCAAGGGACATTAGTTCATGATTAATCTTATTCAGTGAACTACCATGCATTTGATTAGGGTTACTCAAGCCAGCTCATGAAAGACTTATATCCAAATTTCTTGGGATATGCCATGTCTATCCTTTCAGATAGTCACCTTCGTCTAGGTTTTAAAGAGAAGTTGATTAGAATAGAAGTCAAAAAACTCATAATTCACATCTTGACTCACCGACTTTAAACTATGATTTGCATAGAAGTACAAAAAAGAAAGAAAGTCCTATCTGGTAAAGAAGAAAAGGATTACAATGAGATCATTTTGGCAATGTTCTGACTGGCATGTGCTCAAGGTCCTTTTGAAAGACAAAATAGAAAAAAGGTAAAAAGAACAAGGTAATCAAATAAACAATATGGTAATCAGATTATCAAGCTGTAAATCTCATAACCTTCTTTAGAAAATATAACTTCTTAATTTATTAAAGCGAAAAGGGGACAAGAATTATCTTACCAGCTTTGTACAGTGTGATGCTTCCTGGGAACTGCTTAAGCTATCTTCCTCAACTCTTTTCTTATCTGGAAAGCTGCTATGGCAAAATAACAAACACAAAGATTGAATACATGTAATTTGGAGACTACCATTGCAATTCCTGGTCATTTTCATAAATCTTTTATACTAACCAAAGCCATAACATTTTCTACCACTTTGTACCAAAGAATTAGTGTTTACAATTACCTTTTGCCACTAAGACTGGTCCATTTAGCTTTTAATTTTTTCCCAAAACCCATATCAAAATAATTCTCAATTATTTGCATAACACAATAGCAGCTGTGATACAAATTTCAAACATTATCACAAACGGAGAGAAAATTATTCATTAACACGTAAGCAGAGAACCATAATGTTTATGCATAAAAACCCACATTTAACCATTTTCATGACATAAAATCAATCTCTTGTTGCTCTTTTTTTAAACTCCAAATATGATCTGGATCAGGAACCGTTTGTGATTATCAGAAAACATGCTAATCAAAATCAAATATAGAGAAGGAAAAAGGGAAATTTTTTAAAAAAAATCAATAAACTAAAAGCAGAGAACACAAATTTTTATGTCCAGGCTCATATTCAACAATTTCCAAGATTTAAAAACAATACGCATTCATCCTCTTTCTCGAAGCTTGAAATTTGATCTGTACCACAAACCTTTTATGTGTGGCAAGAACTTGGTAAATGAAGCCAAAAACAATAGTGCTAAATAGGTATGTAGTGTCATAATGTCATAGTTGTTACTTGTAAAACAAATAATAGAGATGCTGAAATTTTCATTTATCCAGATGAACCACTCTGAATGTCTTTCCAGATACAGAAAAATATCGAATAAACATGTCCAGAAAACGAAACAAGCATATAAAGAACAATTGCAGTCTAAGAAAAGGATAAGCAGCTACCTCTTTGAACGCTTGTGTCGGGGTGTCGTTCTCAGTCCCAGCATTTTATTGTTTGAACTCCCTTCAAACCACACCTCTAACAACCATCCCATAAGAAGAAGACTTTAAGCAAAACAAACACAATTCCACTAAACAATAATATAGTTAATAGCTGTTCACTCACCATTTACTCTAGAACAAAACCAGTTCAACCAGTCTGAGGATTTGGAGAGAGAAAACAAATTTGCTTGCCAAGAAGACCAAACAGGGTTCACAGGGAGCACCAATTGGACTCCATAAACTTCACTTGTCTTGTAGCTTTTCAGCAAACCAGCAAGTGCCCAGAAGGTAATAATCTGCTGCTAGCTTAAGAGTCTGAACATAACTGTATAGTTGCATAGACCCCAACAAATACGGCTATAAAAAGTGCTCTTTGGCTTTTAACCAGTAAGAGCCTTCTCGATGAAATGAACCTCCATAAATTTGTTAGCATTTTTAATGAGGAGGAGAGTCTTTATGCATTAAAAGAAGTCATACCAGCTCGTGGGCTTTACGACTTTTGTCTGCAATTTTCTCGGAAAAACTCTAACTACTGCTCACATTTCTTCTTTTTTTTTTTTGTTGGATTGTTGGTGAGTCTGATAACGCCCGCTTCGGATAATAAAACTACGGCAATGACGGTCTTTTGGCCATCTAAAAATACAGAAATAAGACTAAAAGTAATGCCCGCTTCTCACTATAAAAATCTCTTACTTAAATTAGGCTAGATACTGTAAGGAAGGTGTTATTGAGTGCGATTTTATGTTTGATATTTAACCTCTCGTGTTGGAATAGTATTGGTATTTATACTAATTAATGACACACCTTTCAAGCTGTCACCTGTGTGAGATATTGGGGAATAGAAATAGCGTACATTTATTTCAAGAATTTTTGAACTACAACCGGGTGATGTGTTTGTGTGCAATCATCACCTACAAGCCTAAACTAACATATTTATTACTCCCAAGGTAGCTTGTATAATACCAAATTTTAAATGTAACGTGATAGTACGCAGAAATCTGAGGCCAGTATTCGATCCTATTTCACTGATCCTGTTTTTGGTCGGAGTTAATACTGTTGCCAAGACCATAAATTCTAGCACGAAAGCTACAACAGAGTTTCCCCTTCACCTCCATAAATTTTGTCTCCGGTTATAGTGGAAGTCGAGAGCAACCCGAGCTGCGGCAAAGTGAGGGGTTGCACGTTGTTAACGTCTTGGCTTTTTATTTAATTACGAGATTCTTTTCTTGCATAGTCACCGGCAATAGTACGGGCGTCGGAATACCCATGGGGTCAATGGGGTTTGGTAGCCTAAATTTTTACCACCACCAACTTTAATTGAAAAGGGAAAGTTCACAAAAGAGTCAAGCTGGTTAAAGGAGACCCGGCCCCTTTGATGTCAAAATGTTCAAAAGTAGACAAAATTCACTCAACCATATGTCTAATGCAGATAAATCAGAGGAAGATGGATATACTGTGACAATTTGAGTATAAAAATATAATATTTATTAAAAGGGCCAATTTTCCACGTTCTTTTCTCTTGCTGGGAAGCAAGTGGGAGCTGGTGACGGTCCCTCCACTTTTGTACTTGTATGTTTTTGTACATACTATCATAGTGTTCTATCATGTATACATACTTCTCAACTGTGTTACGTATTTGTATTTCGTGAAAATAGAAAGTACGCATGATTTCAGAACTAGTTTATAGCTCCATTCAGCTGATGAAGTTAGGGATATCTTTACTATATTTTTCTTGTAAGGTACATTTTATAAGAGACATCAACTTATGAGATTGGAAGTTCAAGGCAACAATTATGTCTTATATATATGTACTCTTAGATTTATATTATTATAAGTATCAAGAATGAATATTTTCTCAAATTAAGTAAAAAGTATCAACTATGAATAAAGAGAAAATATAGGTCAACTTGTATTATATGCTTTTTTTATGTACAATCTTGGCGTTTTTAGGCGTCTAATAAAATCAGTTAAATCTTGAAATTATAGGAACAATCTCACCAAAATTTTCTGTATAAGCTACATATTTTTTGGGGTTAGTTGACTCCAACCAGTTGGTTGTCTAGAATTTCACAGCCCTGTAAAAATTTACAATTATTTCAGTAATCATCAAGCAAGCAACTAAGATTATTAAACGAACAGCTGAAATTATTTGACAGTTAAATAATTTTAAGATTCTTTTAGGTCTTCAGTCGTTTCAGAGTCTATTGAATAATTATTTATGCTGAGATTGTTAAATTGATTAGAGCTAGATCAATTAACAGCGTTGTGAAATGAGCGATTTGAGTTCATATACGTTTCCCCCAAACCCACATCAACAATTCATAGCAAATAATTTATATCTATCATGTCAGCATTAATTTCCATATTAAGTATTTGAATTCTCATTAAATTTTATGTTGTTTATGTCTCTAAAACAATGTCATTGTCTGATAAACCAATTTAGCAACTTATATACGATCTGTCTTGAGTCAAAAAGTCTTCAAGTCCAGACAAAGATAACAGAATGGTACAAGCATTCATCAAGAATGCGTCACTTACCAAAGTAAATTGTAAACAGCTCTTAAGTTAGGAAAGAGCAAAGCAAGCAAAGCAGTCTCACCATCGCTCTCCTCAAAAGAGATGAAAGGTAACGTGCGCGAGGTAAAGGAAACATTGGATGCGAAAAGGGAAATGAGGTTTTACTGTTGTCTAAATCTGCTTAGAGAAATTAGCAGCTAGGCTTTGGTTCAGTTTAGGCAAGCAGATACCCAATATTGTCATCGAGTGTCCGAGTAAATAACGTTTGTCACAGAATCCACGCAATTAGAATATTGCTTTTGCCTGTAAGGCTTGTCGTTTCCCAAGATCAGTGCAAAAGAAAATTGGTTACCAAGCTCCGGGGTAAGGTTGACCGGGCCTCTCTTTTTGTTGTCATACTCTCTCACTTACCTACCGAGAAAAAGTTTCATTTTCCACTGCAACTTAGAGAGAGAGAGAGAGAGAGAGAGATTAGGATTATTGAAAACCTATTATTGGCAATTGTTTAATGGGACAGTTTTATGTGGAAATGCGGAAAAATCCAAAAGACTATTCTAACCACACAATTTTTTCTCATTACAGGTTAAAGGCTGTGAAAATATGGGCATTTTGTTAAACTATTAACCAACGCTCGTCTTAGAAAATATTAGATGATTAGATAAAAATACACCCTTTAGAGCCTTTACTTGTATGAGCATGGCTGATATAATTGGGGCATTTTTTTTTTCTTTTTTCAAAGCAATACTGAGTGCATTTAACTTGACATTTTGTACCATATTGGCATCATAGTATTTAGTATTTTTTGTTGCCAAGGGACTCTCATTTGCGGTAACGGAGAGAGAGCAATTTGGGTTTTTTGGACTGATATGATATTTTAATTTTCATGACAACTGAAGTTTAAATGCCCATTCGATGACAAATGAAACTTCTATTTTATCTTATTCTCGAGATTTTACACAAGCCTGATGGATCAGTTTCTCAATACCAATATTGTTAAGAATATCGAGAAAAATATGTAATCTATAAATGAGAAAAATATTTAACCTATACAAATTTTTAGACCAAATTTTCAAATCAAACTGACAGACATGCCCCATAGATTTGTGAAATTATCACAATGAGTTTTTATTAATTACATTCTCTATTAAAATAAATTCCCATATTCCAATGATCGAATACACACAAACTTCCATGGTACGTACTTATTGAGATTTTCTCTCGAAAAGTTGTCAGTTTTATAAACACGGGATTAGGTTAGATACCCATGTGTTTGCACGAATTATTAAAATGTTAAATCTGAAAATATAGTTATGCAGCAATTTTAAAAGGCTTAAATTGGACGGCTAACGATGCCACAAGTATGCCATGGGTCTCTGACATTGCTTATCACTAATAAAAACATTGAACTTTGATTTACATTTCCAGATAAGCTAATTCAGGAAAGGGTTAAATAATCAGGCCAAACTAAAAAACCAGCTATAACTATTTCAGGATTCCAGTGGCTGCATGCATGTAGGCGAAGTTCTCAAGAAACCACGCACAGTGTTCCAAAGTAAGTCTTAAATGAAGACAAATTAGAAGTGAATGAGTACTATCTGTGATATTATGGAAGCTTGAAAAAACTCTGAGCCTGGCTTTGAAGGAAACTGTTATTTGGTGCTTGCTCTTGTTGCTTTTATCGGAAACAAAACTATGTTTAAATGGAGTGCAAATTAATATATAGAACCTAATTATTAGAAGTGCATTTTCAAAAGAAAAAATTGTAGCTCTTCTGACCAGGGAAATTACTGCACTGTATAATATTTTGAATTTTCATGGGAAGACAGAAATTTTCAATTTGAACGTATTTGTATGAGCTAAAACCAAAACCCATCCAAATCCGTTTTCTTTGTTTTGATCCAGCGAAAGAGAAAGAAAAAGACAGTTCAAATAAAATTTTAATAAGTTTTAAAAAATAAAATAAAATCGTAGTGAATTGACTAAATCAATAGAGGTTTTACAGATTGTGATTCTGAATATATGGTATGCTGTGCCCGTGCTGTTTAATCAGTTACAGGCAAAGGTAAATCCGATACATCCCCCTCACGAATAGGGGACTAAGCATTTCCTCGAGTTGGCAAAAACAATGACACATAATGCAAAAACCATATAATGTCCGTTTGCTAAGAGAAAGATGTGGAACGTGAGCTTTGTACATATGTTGTTGTCTATGTGAGCAATTTGGAGAATGTTATAATAAAATATTGTAATTTGTAAATAGTTTGTTTTTGTGGGGAAGACTATATGTGGAATACTTGAAACGGGACAGTAAAAAGTGAACTTTCCAAACGCATTTAGACAAGTGAGTCAATGCCAATCATATCCAGCACAAGGCGTCTCTCTTCTCTTTTTCTTTCTCCAACATTTGTCCCCACTAAGCCATTTCTCTTTTAGTCATCTGTGAACAATGATCCAACTCCAAAGTCCAAAAGCAAATACCAGCATCAACGACTGATTCTATTAGACTAATTAATTGTTTTATCTTGGTTTCCTAAATCCAATCAGCAAATTGCTTTGACAATTTGTGTCCATTAATAGCCATGCAAACATAAGCAATTCTTAGCCATTGACCAACTCAACGCCATGATTGAAAATGAAAAATTCCCTGTCTTTTACATTATTTCCATCCAGATAATACAATTGATTAGTATTTATCTTCTAAATCAAGTTTCTATATGAGAGTAGAGAAAAAATCTTACATAGTGAATAGGTGGAGATATAATTATTATAAAAAAAATCTTACATTCAAAAAAAATAAAAAATAAAAAATTAACCAACACACTATCAAATAAAACGAATACCTATTTTATAATTCTTGATTTGTGCTTAAGAATAAAAGTATATATAAAAACGTTCTTGATTTTTGTCCTTCCCTTTCCTAATTAATGTTCTCATTTTTTTTTTAATCTCATTCATATTTTATAATCCCATAAATAACTAAACAAAAGATATATAAAGATAATTTTGAATGTATTTTTCCTATGGCTTGTCCGATCATACAACATAAAATGATGACTCCTATGATTGTTCTAAAATGTCTGAGCCATGGTTGCTCTCTGATTCTGAATGCATGCGCTCACAATTTACAACCATTTTTGGTAGATAAATTCTTGTATCTCAATACCAAACAAACAGATACGTTGCTTCGAATTTGTGATCTATTGAATTTTGAGAAAAGGTTTGTGTCTTTTTCCAATTCTGGGTCCAGAGAGTTTGACAACATAACTTTTATCTTCAAATTCTCCATCTCCAACGAAAGTACTAATCACCATTGTGCTTTTCCTTTATTCACTTTTTCCCTTGTGCTAACACAAAAAAATACGTAATATTATAATAAAAGGATAGTGATTTGGGGTTCACTTTCAAATCCCTTAATTCTTTTTCATAGAAAAAAATTAAATGTAAACAAATCGTATTGATAAGACTATAGATTCAATGTACCAAGTGTTTTTCATAGCTTATAATTGTTATGATTGATTAATTTATAAAACGGGATAAAGTGTTAATGAACTCACTTTTCAAAAATAATAATAATAATAATAATAATAATAATAATAATAATAATAATAATAATAATAATAATAATAATAATAATAATAAAAGTTAGCAACGCTAGTTAACGAGGAAATCAGGCAATAATTGGAAAGCATGCACATTGGAATCCTGTTGTGCTTCTAAATGAACCATAAGATTTGAAAGGATACTTCTGAGCCCAATCCAAACTATTTGGTTTTGGACGTATTGAAAATATACGTCCATCTAGATCTATAAAATCCCTAAAGATGACTTCTGAAATGACATTAATACCTCTAAAATACTTGATTTTCTATGTTAGGGATTTGGTTGATTAATGAAAATATTAAGAATTAAAATAAATAAAACAACACATAAATCTTCGGTATCCTTTGAAAAGATAACATTAGGAGATCTCACAACTTCAAATGTGATTTTGAGCTCTCAAAAAGAATAAAATTTAGAGAAAATTTATGAAATTATTATAAAAAAAAAAAATGTATTATATTTGTCCTTGCTTGCTCCATTTTAACCTCTGTAACTCAATGTACTTTCAATTAATACCATTGCTACATCAAATACTAAATGTGCATCCGTAGCAGAATCGCAGAGTCTGGAATAGAGAAAATGGAGAACGTTGGTTGGGCTGAAGGAGGTGTCATAGATGCCCGCCTACACAAGATGTGGAGCCACTTTAGGACTTTACAATGGCCCTACCTCATGCAAAGCATAATAAGCATAGATTTATAATTTTACCCTTCTAAAATAGGTTAATGTTTATTTTGATTTCTGGTAAACCGTAAACCTGTCACAGACAGAACGACAGGATTCGTTGGGCTTAGGAGGTTCTTCGTAATAAGGTTCGTTTTAGACTGGTTAAATCATATTCCGGGAACAGAAGAGTCTTCCATTGTCATGGATCATGATCAGCCAATTGGGCTCAGGTATGATCACGGTCCTTGGTAATGAAAAGTTCAGTCTTGCCACATATGAAGGGTTATCAGCTTTTATGCCGTGACGTAAATGCTTCCTAAAATGGAGAAAACTATCAGCGCCATCAGGTGAGTAAAACCAGGTAGGTACCCTTAGTACCACTCTAAAGACTTAAAAGTGAAAAAGCCCAATATTTAAAGCATATAGTCTTCCATCCCATGGACCAAGGCAGGAAATCGCTATAAAAAGCCATCTAGTTAGGTGACACGAGTTTTGACTAAACGGAAGATCTTGTAAATTTAAGCACTGGCCCGTTAAAGGAGTGGAAAAAAGGAAAGCTAGCTGAACTGTCATGTCGAGATTAGAAAAAAATCCAACCAGAACAGGGGAACCATTTCAACCGCAAGTAATAATACATAATTAATTTATATAGTAGTTAATATAATTAATTAATGTGCTAGCTTTGTAACACTGATTAATAAGCCAGTGGCACCAAAAATACCAGATTAATTTTCTATGTTCATTTTATAGATAAAATACCACTCTTTTCTTTTTCCTTTTTCTATTAACATTTTTCAATTGCGTAGATAGGAAGGTATATGTAAGAGATTGGAAACATATGATAGAAAATTGACTGTTGAATAGAAGAAGGTCTGATTTTTCGAGGTGGAGCCAATTGGTAGTTAACATCCAACAGCACTCAAAGAGAGTTTTCCTAAGTATTTCGTTTCACAAAGGTCAACCTTCTCTTGCAAAATGTCTGAAACCAATTCTATAAGCTATCTTTTATACACTATTATTTATTTATTTATTTTTTTATATACCTTTTTATAAGATAAGAAAAGAAAAAAATTATTTAGATGTAGAAAGAGAGAGAGGGGATTGGTATTCGATTAGGATAAATGATATATCTTCCATTGGTTCCGTCCCTTTTGTATCTCTGATCTCCAGACAATCCTACATCTCATCACATATCACTCTCCCATGCCTCTTGATTAACAGCCTGTCACCTCTCTTTTATATACACATGGCGAATTTTGAACACAGCTATCCTTTTGGACCACAGATACAAATGAACCTGGCCATCTCTTGCCGGCATTACCACCTGGACGCCTGCTTTGGACCACATTCCACCATACTCTCTTCTCTTACAAAATTACTCTCTTCTCTTCTTCATTTTGTCACCATCCCACCCATTTGCCATTTTCTTAAACCAAAGTGGTAGTTACTTGGAATGCTTTCAATTATTTCAAGTCCTTTTCTTCATGGACCCACATTCAAAAGGCGTACAGAAGGAAAAACACTCGACACACAATAGTTTCAGATTTTTTTTTTTCGTTCTTCTCACTTTCCCCGCGCACTTGTTTAATTAATTTCAAAATTATCCATACATTTATATATTAGATTAAATTTTATTAAATACACACGATCATATTTTATAAAAATAGCGTTAGTAATTTGACATTAGAATCAATTGTAGTTTAAAAAAATTAATTACTATATACTTGTTTATAATTGATTTTAGTTTACATATAATAATAATAATAATAATAATAATAATAATAATAATAATAATAATAACAGCAACGATAAAAGGAAAAGTTAAATTAAAGATAAAGAGAAGCGATCATGTAGTAAAATTATAATTTCGAAGAACTGTGGGAGCCATATACAATTAGAATGTTGGTCACTTAGTTAATGAAAATCATCTGAGAAGAAAGTGACGCACTTGATAAGACGAGGAGGACATTGCTTTTGGTTTCCCAGGAACAACCAACCAAACCTATTTTAACAATCATCTATATGTATATTTATAAGATGTCTAATTATCATAATCTTTATATAATTTATTAGACTATTATCTTTGTGCATGATACATATAAAATATTATTCTCAAAGTCTTGGAGACAAGCTAGTGTTTTAACATTTTGCAATAGAGTCTATATCAAAATATATAAGGTCACATAACTTTGAATCTTTTAATTTTTTTTTTTTTAATTGTAAAGTGATTATTTTAGCAAGGGACTAAAGAGAGGCATATTGGTCAAATCAACCATTCACAATGACTTCCATTTAGCATCCTCCTCAGCCCGCTTTATTTCCCATTGGCCTCTCTCACCTTTGATTAAAAGTGAGGTAAATTATTACTACTCTTTTCAAGTTTTATTGTACTCTAGTGCTTGGATTGTGGAAAGAAGGAGCTTTATGTATAACTAAGTTGCTCCCATCTGTAATACATCGATTGGGTTTTGATATATTGCTATTGTAGTGTACTTAGTCCCACAGTCATTTATTAATAATGTAGTTAACTAATCATATAACAATATAAAATTAATACGAATATTAAATGAGTTGGAAAACATTTTGGAATAGAAGATGAACATCATCATCAGGAATATATTAGTCATCTGACCTGGCCCAATTCAGCAGTGAATTTCTTATGTTGTTTGCTTGTCTCTCTAAATAATATATAGATTGCTCTATTAATAAAATAATAAACGCAATCTTGAATGACTCTTATATTGGAACCATTAGAAAATGGACAACATCATCGATTAATTATATATTTAAACGATTTAATGATAATATAAGGTTCAACATGGATGGATTTCAACTTATTGGGGCCAACGGTAGGAAAGACCGAGTCATATAAAAAATATAGGGTTGGTGGGGTGAGGGGATCACGGGGCTTAATTAATTTTTAAGTAAACACACAAGGGGGCTTTGTTTAATTTTGCTTTACATCATAAATAGTATCCTAAGATACCTCATACGGGGAAATGGTTGGTTGGGACTTAACATCATTAGGTATAGGTTAATCATATTTTAATAATTTCTTCGGTTGATTTTTCCTTTTTCAAATGTAGAAACAAGCAATTAGGATATGATTACTGTATGATTATATTCATTTTAAGGAAAGAGTAGCATCACTTTCATAATCAAATGTCAGTCTTATTTTCAGAGTGTGTTTGGTTGGACTTTATTGTAACAGATGAAGGCATGGATTTTCCAAACTTTTGGAGGCTTAGAATGGCACAATTAACATGTAAAGTTATTAATTCTTGATTTAATATTTTAATAAGATTTATCTGCGGTCATCGAATCATACGTTGGGATTCGAAATATTTTTTATTTTCTAAAATATACTTTCAAATATTTGATTTATTTTATAATATTTGATTACAATAAATAAAATAATTAAGAGATGACTTGAAGTATATATTTTTCCAAAAAATATTATTAAAACTTCTACAAATATGTTATTTTATTTGAAAGCATCTTCATTTTAGGCTATCTGTTGGGGACATAAAATATATTTGAATTAATACTAGCAAATTAGGTTTTATCTTTAAATAAAAGAAATTATTTTCATTTTTTTCCTTTTTTTTAATAAGGATATACTATGGCTATATGAGAGAGGGAAGATTATAATTAACTTCTTCTAAAAATTCACAGACCATTAATTTAACCCCGGTTTCGCATAGTAACAGAAAACTCCTCATTTTCTCATGATCGGTGCGTAGATCTCTTCTCTTATTGACAACAAAAATGTAGGGTTTAAGTATAAATAATATATGTAAAATATTTTGGATTCCTAACAAATAACAACGATAAGGACTGAGAGTCTGCTAGGGTAACAAGTTCCTTTTACCAAATTATATAAAACCCATACTATATAAAAAAGAACATTTTTTCTAGGTTATTGACATGACTTGTACAATTTGACTGAACATGAGAAAGAGAGAAAAAATAACTTACAAAATTTCGGCTGCCATGGTTCGGACCTGATGGTTGTTAGTGTTCACACAATTCAGGCAAGCGAATTTGTTCTTCATGTCAATAATTTTGATCGCCAAGCCATGCAGACCAGCCTAGCCCGCCAGCAGATAAATTTATCATCTAAAGTTTTTTATCACTTAAATTATTCAATTAATACTAGTTATTCTATTTGAAGGTTTGATTAATTTGTGTTTAATTTCCTTTTAAATTAAGTTTTAATTACACAAGTAATCGTTAATTCAATTCGAAGCAATTAACTAGTTTATAGAAATCAATTGTAAAATTTAAATCATTCAAAACTCTCTCAGTAAGTTGACCTCACAAGAAACTTGGATATATGAGGAACAGCATGAAACCACTCTTTCACAATAAGTGGTGTAACAGAACCTTGGACCCATCTCTTTGGTTGCTTCGTTTCTTCAAATAATTCAAGAGAGAACATAAAATAAAAGCCAAACAAAGAAAAGAAAAATACATAAATTGACGACGGCAAGTGCAAGGCCAAACATTCGAGATTATAAATCCAAAAAAAATTATAAAAGAAATTAAAACCCAATTCCCTAGTGAGGTTGTGGTCACAACACCATGCTACACAAAGCCATGTAAACAGTAAATGTGTGCACAGAAGTGAAAAGAAAAAGAAAGAGGCATCCCGGAAAAGAAAAGGAATAATTTGATTGAAATTAAAAAGACAGAAACAAAGAGAAGGGACCATTCTTTTATTTCTTTTCTTTTCTTTTAAATGAGTGTGTCTTCTCTTCATGCATTATCACTCACTTGAGAAATATTTATCTACGTGCGCGTGTGTGTATAAAATGTTGCGAATTTTGTGAAGGAAAGAGCTGAATGGGGATGAGAGCCATAATTTTGTCATCTTCGAGATTGAGCATGGTCTGGTGTGTCTTAAGCAATAGCTTTGAATATCGTTCACATATATATTTTCTTTTCAATTTCTCTCCTGTGGGAGAAAAGAGATTGATAATTTACAAATTGGCGTTGACGCTTCCTCTTGCAACAAATTGCCTATGTGTATGATATCTGTTCTCTCTTTGGTCTTTACCATCAATTCTTTTCTTTTGGTCCTAATTTTTCTTTGTTATTCTTTTGTCGTCTTGATAAAGATTACAGAATATGAGTTGCATCTGCTGTTGGACACTATTTCAACTTTGTATTGATGCTTCCTCAAGAATTTTAAGCTAATATAATTATTTATTATTCTCCTAATCAGATAGTTATGAGTCATCCATCAATAAAAGTAAATTTAAGACGTGTGGCATCTTATTCTTATAGATGTTAATTTGTTAACGATTTTGTCATGGATATTTATTTAAATTCGGAAAAGGTCAACATAAACTTTATATCATGTGAAAACATGCCGTAGAAGAGTCCAAATTCGACGTCGTGTAATTAATTACATTGTTCCTTTGTACTCCTAATATAAATGCGATGTTACTCACCATTAAGCCGAACCCTTTCATTTTAAGATATGCTTATCTACTAATGTTAAGACATTTATTGATACAAAACATTTTAAATTATTTAAAATTTTTGAAAAATATTAGAATTCTCTCTTAACTTGTCAATTGATATATGGAGAACTAGGATACTGTAAATTCGGATTTTCTGGTTTCAGCGTCACATCAATTTTTAACTAGTCAAAATTTAGACATGTAATCGTTTTAATAATACATATATATAAATTAATTACTCGTCAATTTTGGTTTGATAGAGATTTATCTTCATAACCCTTGTAACATTTTAAAAACTTTTACTAATTGAATACACTTGTGGCTTAACATTAAAATTTTTGATTATGCAATTATTATTTTTTAAAAATATTACAGTAACATGGCTCTTAAATGATCTATTAAATGATAATTAAAATCTTCATATTTTGATTTTTCTTGAAAATTGATTGAAGATATCAGGCATGCACGTCACATTATCATCTTTTATTTCTTTAGATTATGTCATATTAATTAAAATTACGTATATTTGTATGATATTTCGTATAATTTTGTTTTATATACATGAAAATCAAACAGGTAGGTTGCTCTATTGAAATTATTGCCATAGTCCATTGCGTTCATTAAAGAAGAGTCCAAACCCTATCTATTGGGAAATGATTCCCTTTCATTGAAAGGCCCTATGAATTAAAAAAATGGGATACAATATATATTCCAACAATGACCATTGCATTTTCATGGGGATCTTAAAAGTTTTCCCTTTGTCAGGATTGCCCATGATTGCTTTCAGTCACTGAACAAACTCTTAAATAGTAATGAAAACCTCCTGCATGTACAATCAAAAAGTTACCGACTTATTAAATGATTCCTGAAATATAATAGTTCTCAAAAGGTAATCAACCGTTTAGCACTACGCAGATATATATATATATATATATAAAGTTTTTCACTAAAATTTTTTAAAAATAATTAAAAAAGTAAAGCTTTGTACCAAGTTTCCAATTTAAATTTAGGTTCTCCCAGGCTTAATTAAGTATCAAATTATTAAAAGTAAAACAATTACGACCTATACACCATGCAATGGATCCTTATATGACAAGTCACAGATTTAGCATACAGATGATGATATGCTAGCTTTATTTCGAATAAATATACCTAGACCTAACTCAGATCTGCAAGGAGGCAAGAATTTTTTTGATGGCGATTTAAGCTTGGGCAGCTTAATGTCACCATCTAGATTTGCAATTTGCAAGGATAGAAAAATATTGATTATACATATATTTTTTTGACAAATAAAAAAAAATATATATATATATATATTTCTACTGTTGTAAATGGGCAATGAGGGGAATTTCGGGAATCAACATTATAGTATGAATTGTAGCTGTCGGCGATCAATAATTTTTGAAGTCATTTAAGTTGTAATGACACTAGGATGCATACACAGTTTATTGATTGCGATACTCTATATATCCAAGGTCGTAACATTAATTATCTCATGTTCATCTTTAATTATTATATGAAGTTTGCTAATTAGGCTTATGAAGTCAATTAAGAGTTGTATAATAAGGTCAAGTACCTTAACAGGCAGCGAAGACGACTAAAAATAGACATACAAGTGAAAGAACGTATAAATTCTCTTTATTTGCTTCGATCGTTCGATATCAGAAAATGCATATACATTTTGCCAACATCATGCCATCACCGACGTGACCATGTCCAGACATATACATTTAATATCTCCAACATTATTAGTAACTAGGCAAGTCTCGTTCAGCATGAAAAATTATCATGTTTATGTACAATCTATCATGATTCTAATTAATGATGAATTATTCATGTTAATAAACAATAATGTCATTGGTTTTGTAGTAATGGCATTGATCGTATGCAAAATAAATGAAACACTACCTATTCAAATTGCTAAAAGAGAAATTTGCTTACCACTCACCTTACAATTTGGGCGATACGATACTCATTATTCTCCATAAGAAACCATGAGTTTTAGTCGCAATGCGTCAATCAACTTTAATTTACAACTTTAGGTAGAGCAAGATTAATTAAAAAGAGAGAAATTTAGCTAATACAGAATTGAGTAATATTGCCTATTATGTAGGGATAGAACCCTCTAGTGACAAGAGCGAACTCATATCCTCCTAAAAATATCACCTTTTAACTAGTAAAGTTACTGTAAACTTTTAATAATTACCATTTATCCTCTAATAAATTATGATATAACTTCCGCTAAGTCTATTATTAATCAATAAGTCCCTTCAAAACGTTTCTTCTCACTCTGTCACTGCTACTATGAATGGAGTACTCATGTTCTTGGTGTATTAAAGCAAATATATACTTCAGGTTTAAATTCAGTGGCCTCCATTAATTTCACAGCTTATTAGTTTCTAATTAATGCTGTATTATCAAGATGTTGCACAGAATATGCTCAAATGGTTGTTAATTAGCGGGGCAACCAGGTTCAAAAAATCCGCACATGCACCGTTAGATTACAATAATATTAAAAACACAAATTTTTATAAATTTTGACTTAAAATAATAACATAAAATTTTATAAAATTTTGATTTTAAAACGTGAAAACAGCATATTCTTCGACCCATAAGTATGCCAATAATTTATCAAAACAATATAAACCAAGTTTGATTATTTGAGGCAATATATGCCCTAAGTTATGTCATACAATTTGAAAAGGATGGTGTGACAATGCAAATGTGTATGCTTTGAAGGTGACCAAGAATTAAACATATTTGATGATATGGGAAGATAATTGTAGCTTTGCGGTATAAATCAACTAGAAGGAAATGTAATAAGAAAAAATTTTATTATGACAGTCTTAACTTTTGATGAGGTTGTATCAAGGGTTAGCTTTAAAATTATTGTAACTTAATTGCGAATAATTTATTGTTATTATATTAAAAGAATTAGGTGTTTAACAAACTATATTGTTAGAATTGTTGTGAATTTCAAAAGTATAATATATATGTTTGATAGATTTTAATATTAAAAGAATGACAATGTCTAATAACTATAATAGATATATGATTAAACTGCTCATGTATATTTTTATATTTTTTAAAACTCAAGTTTATAATAAATAAAAATGTAAAAGATTTTATTATATCAATAAAGAATCAATTATCTAAAAATTAATATTTAATAATTTAATACAATAAAATATGATATTAAATTAAATTGCCTTGGTAAAAATTTAATGCCTTGTATACGAGACTAATTAAAAAAAAAAAATTTAATATGGTGATGAAGATAAAATAAAATTCAGATAAACAAATATAGCTTTTTTTATATTTTTGTGGGTGGATGGATTAAGTTCAAGAGCTCGTAATTTTTTACATAATTTCTTCTGTATTTTTGTATTATTGAATTAATCTTTTTAAATGGTTGAGATTGTGTACATTAATTATATATATTAAATTCAATTTCAATAATTGAAGATGTATTAAATTCAATCATTAAGAAAATTGTTTAAGACTATGTATTCAAAAAATGGTATCATGGACCTGTTCTTGTAGTAGTAATTCTAAAAGCTTTTTTATTATTATAATCTCATTTATGATTGATTAATGCCAAATTAAATATATGTATATGATAAAATTTTATTAAATTAAATTCCACACCATGTGATACGCTCTATCTTAGCAAATTCTTGATACTTCCCCAAATAATATTAATAAAAATAAGATGGGTGAGTACACAAACACAAACAACAACGAAGAAGAGAACACAAACACACAATAAATATAAAAGGTACACGTGCGGTAGAGCGGACTTTGGCACGTGATCAGGCAGATGGGACGAGAAGTTGCGTTATCAATTATAATTATCGTGACTTGAAGTAATCGTGAGAGAGTATGGTGTGGGATTCATGTGAGATTACCAAAAAGACAACATAATACACATATGTCATTATGGATGGAAGATGGTGTAATGGTAAGAAAGTTGGGATGTCAACTATCAATCTTGTTTGCAGTTGGAACATAAAGTTTTATCTTCCTCTTTCAATTGAGTGTTGAGTAACAACGTATTAATATAACAACGGAAAAATTAAGATAAAGATTATAATAGCATAAGAGAACATGTCATCCTTTTAATATTTCTTGCAATTAAAGGAAACAAATTAATCATTAAGTGTTACCAAAACTTAGATTAATATAATCAAAATTATGTAACTATTATTATGAAATCTTGTTTTAACACAATATTAACGTCAAAATTAAGATTTCGGTATTTTGGTTATTGTATAAAAATGAAAGTAACAAAAATATTTAATAATATTAATTTTTAATAAGAAGCAAAGTTAGTCAAAAAAAAGTTTATATATATATATATATACACACGCACACACACATTTGAAGTCAACAAACATTTATATTTGGCTTGCTTTCATTGCTTGATCCCCATTGCCGCACATCATGAATTATAAGATTGTTTGTTATCTTTATTTTGTAAAATTTGAACCAATGTAACTATAACCGACGTTTTTGTTACACATTGATTAAGCATCGATTTATTTTTGTTCGATGGACCCAATATAATATATAATATAGTATCAATTAAGAAGAGTTTTAAAAGGAAAATCTTAAATGAGACTAAATTGATTATGACATTTACCGATGCGTTACTTTTGATTAATTACATATGATATGTTGGAGCTAGAAATGGAAAAACAAACCTCACACAATGGCTTTCCACTGGATAAATTTAGGAATCCCTTTCTGTAAGAAAAGATATGTCCATAAGCCTTAAGAAAAATTCTATACCTAATTTAACCTTGCCATCGTATCTGAGACTGACATCTTCGATGCAAACGGGAACTAATTATAATCTCCAACTGGGAACGTTAATTAATCAAGGGATGATTTAATTTTTCTTTTCTTTTTTTTTTTCTCTCAATAATTAAGAGATAATAAATCGAAGTTAGTAAAAAGTAAGTAATTAATGATGCTTCGATAATTCCGCGCTTCTGTTATCAAAATAACAACGATATATTAATAATAAGGGTCATTTTATGGCGTATTCATTGCATCATACATTCGTTTTACTTTATTTAATTTTTTTTCGTAATTTCTATTTTTTCATTCTTTAATTCTTCATAGTAATACTCAAAATTTTGCAATTTTTCATGAATTAAAAATTATAATTAAAGAGTTAAATTTATAATAAAAAAATAATGTATGATAAATTTAATACGCAAGAGCCTTGCCCTAACAATAAGAGCAAAGTTGCACATTCTAAATTTGTATCCTAAAATTAACATCTTTAATTATGTAGTTAGTAATTAGACAATATATCTTTAAAAATTTTTAAATCATTTATTATAGTATTAGTTTATTTCGTCACCCAATTTATGAATATCACATCATTGTTTGGAATACAGTTTTTGAATGTGTAAATTATTTAATAATATAATATTTCTTCCTGCCTTAATCCTACCATAACATTATATATATATATATATATAAACTTTAATGCTTAAATTTTATATTATAACATCTCCCACCCCATAAAATAGAATTGAACACTTTGTTATAATAAAGTAATACGTACGAAATTATTTTTTTTAAACAAAAAATTGTTGATTGGATGAAAACTTGGGATGGTTTGGCATTGGCAATTGC
The DNA here is from genome assembly GCA_035221805.1 of Trichilia hirta. Taxonomy (NCBI): domain Eukaryota; kingdom Viridiplantae; phylum Streptophyta; class Magnoliopsida; order Sapindales; family Meliaceae; genus Trichilia; species Trichilia hirta. The sequence continues at coordinate 1,681,296 of JAWDEX010000020.1, read as the reverse complement.
AGTTCTCTTAAGTTGATGGATTCAAAATTACTGGTGGTATTAGATCATCAATCAAGAAATAGTTATGGATGATTTTGTTGCAAAGAAACACTGTGTGCCCAATTAATACGCAATATATTTTTATAAGATAGCAATATCAATCAAACAGCACTTCGCACATGTCCAAGCGGCATGTTTGGTAAAACTTTATTTTTTTTCTTTTAAGAGAGAGTGAGTTATGGAAACACATATATTTGCACTTAAAGTTTTAACATATTGAAGAAAAATGAAATAAAGGAAAGGCAACTATTGTTCATTTATGTAAATCAACGCCTCAAACTGAAAGTTTAATTGCTTGCCTTAGATATGTGTTTGTAAATATACAATAATATGACCAACCAAATTAGACTAATAAATAGTGGTTAGTTAGTACGTTTGTCCTGTCTTGGTCTCTTGTTGCACTTCTGAAGTTTCTTTCATACATTAGCTAATAATTTGCTATCATGTATTAATTAAATTCATAATGATTAATTAGAAACAATAAAAGAAACTAAACATAAATGTAAAAAATAGAAATAAATGTATCAAAAAAAAAAAGAAAAAAAAAAGAAAAACATAAATGAGAATTTCAATGGGTGAAAATGGTAATTTGGATATTAAATTCAACAATGGAATTTAAGTTTTGAATACAAATCCTAAACATATTTAATGAATATTTTAAGATTATTAGGTTGTCCATCTCTATTTGATTTTAGTTAAAATCTTAAATCATAATTAGTGAATTATAGGATTATAAATTGTTTTGTTGATAAGAAAAAGTATTTGATTATCCCATACTTATATTATAGTATTTATTTTATAAAAACAAAACTCTCTCTAATCTTAATATAAATAATATAGTAATATTTAAATTTATTTCTACCACCCTAAATAAATCTTACTTACTAATTAGTTAGTTAATATTTTTAGTACCCGCTAATAATCTAGTAATAAATAATGTTCACTTCCCTTCCTAATTTTGAACCTAAATCCTTGCAAAGAACATTATTATAGTATACATCTAATAATAAAAGTAATATTTATCATGTATAATCCTTCATTAACAATAACCCTCAATCATATGCAAGCACGGCAGCATGCATTCTTGTGCGCACTCCAAACCCCGTAAAGAAAAGACATGAAAAGAAGGTAATCAAACATGCCCATCTTGACATTGCCAAACCGGTAAGCAGTTAGAAGGGCTTTTCAGACCATACAGCCACTAAAACAAGCCCTACTTGTTTGCACGTGCCAGGCATCTGTCGCACGTGTAGTATTACCTAATAAACAAATCTCTCTCGGTTATGTCTATCTAGCTCTGGTGTGTTATTAATGCGAGATGAGTATAAGAAATAAGTGGAATGACTGAAATAACCTTACCAACTAATATTGTTGTGGATCATAAATAATGATTAACTAGGGCATTACGGGCATTTTAACATGTCCAAGGGTGGTAGTAGTTTGGATTATTGAGATGACTTTGTACCGACCTTATCTTTATTTTATTGCCAAGTTTGCGTTGTTTTTCAAAGTATGTTTATAAAATGACAATAATAACCGACATTTCTACTGGCGTTATGGTCATTTGATTCCAAGCAAAAATTAGATCAACTTAAAAAATTAAAAGAAAGAAATTGATTGTTCTTAAGCTACAGACCTTGGAAGATAATTTGTTGAAAATTTCTGTTAATTGAAAGAACTATTACATCCCCAGACCTTGTGATCTAGATGAGGGTAGTGTGGTCATTTCATTGACAATGTCATTATATTACAACTTAAGTCTTGGTTTTTTGTTTTTTATGTTTCTTTCTTTCTTTTTTTTTTTTTTTTTTTTTTATTTGCTATTATACTTTTCCATTTAGAATTAAATTGTTGTCTAATTAAATAAATATAAAATAATGGTGAGTAAAAGGAGGAGGTGAAGAAGAAAGAATAGCGACCTCGCCTTTCTAGGGGCTGTGTTGTGTTTATTGAGAGAGAGATCAGTCTCCCTCTCCTCTTAAGCCTTCATTTTCTCTTATTTTCTATTCTGCTCTTTCTTTCCACAAGAGTGATTGCAAAGAACCAACACTTACTGCTGCAAAGAAAGAGCAACAAAGGGAAAGAAAAGGAGAGAAAGAGAAAGAAAGAGACGACAGAGAGACAGACACACTGAGCGACAAAGGACAATACATACAAAGAGAGCAAAGAGAAGAATTCAACAAGTTTTCAAAGCCATCGAAGAGAAAACGAAGTCGGAGAGCTTCATAATTACATCCTTCCATACTCTGCAACTTTGAGAGGCATTCGTAAGTGTATAGATAGATATATTGATGGTATGAACATATGAAGAACAAAGCTGAAAATGGTAAAGTGTGCTAAAATAATAATATAAAAAAATAGAAGGAACACAATATCAATCTGATACTCTAGCTTTCCATTTTTTATTGTTTTTTTCTGGCTTTGTTATCTGTTTTGTCAAATAACGAGATATGTGTTATTTGTTCTCTTGCCTATAACCGATCTGCAGAGAATATTGAAGTAAGGGAAGGAAAGGAAGGCGGAACTAGAGAGCAAAGGAAGCAGATGATGAAGAAGAAGATATCACTGATATGGGAATAGTAACACCACCAGTTTTACCAGTTATCTCTTACTTAAAGTCTCACAATCCAATTTCCATTCAGGACAAGTCAAATTCTTCAAATTCTATGTCCCAAGATTACCACCAAGGCATCTTTAGTTTCTCGAACGGCTTCCAGAGATCATCTGTGTCTCATCAGGAACACCGACAGCACCACATAGTACAGCAGATCCGGAGAGACAAACTAAGAATTCAAGGCTTCGAGCCACCGCCACCACCACCATTTGTAGGTATTGAAGAGGAAGAATCTAGTAGTCTGCCTGTCTACGACACAGCTGGTATGTTGTCTGAAATGTTCAATTTTCCTTCTGGTGGAGCTTCCTCCACCGAATTGTTAGACCAACCAATACAGTCTAGTTGTCGACCTCCAAGGCAACCGGCGACCAGTCAGTGGTACGGTAACAGGCAAGTTATGCAAGGAGGTTTGGGGTCTTTAGGTGATTCTAAGAATCATAATGACCAGGACAATTTAGTTCAACATCATCATCAGATTTCTGGCATGAATGCAGACTCAGCAGCAGCCATGCAGCTTTTCTTGATGAATCCGCAGCCAAGATCACCATCTCCAACTCCTCCTCCTCATTCAACTTCTTCTACACTTCACATGTTGTTGCCGACCCAATCTTCTTCTCTTCAAGGATTTAATATATCAGAACCGAGTGGTGCTTTTGGAACGAATACTGTGATCTCTCCACCACAAATGACATGGGTTCCAGACAGTGGTCATGAGGGAGGCAACGTTTGTGCACAGCTTAACAACCCAAGTGAAATTGGGGGAGTAGTGGAGGGCCAAGGCCTTTCACTTTCATTATCATCTATACAGCACTTAGAGGCTGCAAAAGCCGAAGAATTGAGGATGGGAGATGGTGGGTTGTTGTATTACAGTCAAGCAGGAGGTCCTTCTTCTTCTCATTATCAGTACAAGAATTTGGGTAGTCATCACCAGCCATTGCATTTACAAAGTGGTGTGGGTCAAAACCATCAGGTTCGTGTTGGTTATGGGTCTTCGCTAGGAGTGGTGAATGTCCTAAGGAATTCTAAATATGCTAAAGCTACCCAAGAATTGTTAGATGAATTTTGCAGTGTTGGAAGAGGTCAGTTCAAAAAGAGCAAGTTTGGTAAGAACAACGCAAACCCTAGTTCTAATCTTGGTAGTAATAGTGGTGGTGGCGGAGGCGGTGGTGGTTCTTCTTCATCAACAAAAGATCTCCCGCCTTTATCAGCTGCTGATAGAATTGAGCATCAAAGAAGGAAGGTCAAACTATTATCCATGCTTGATGAGGCATGTAACCTCTCTCTTTCCATCTCACCCTCTCCGTCTCTCAACAGTCAAGACCCAATAATTTTGTTTGTTGATAATACTACATTTTTTTTTTCAAAGCCAACAGTATCGAATAGAAATTTAGGCCAGTTTTAGTGAATATTTTAAGACCCAGATAGAGAAAAGCCGGCTGGTGCAATAGGGTTCTATAGGATCTAGTTGTTAGAGTTTGATTACTCAATTTTTTATTAATTTTAAAAAAAGTTCAGCTCCATTTCGTTGATTGGATGGTAGGGGTTTCAAAGGGAAAATTATCTAAGAATTATGTTTGGTGAGAACACGGAAGCTTATTATTATCATTACGCGTGCAGCAAGATGCGATGCTCCTTCTGATTGGGAAGATGACTCCTAAGCCACCATACTACGTAGGATTCTTGCAAAGCTACTGCTCACAGAGTTCCATAGCATACCCGTCATAGTAATATTTCAGTGAAACAGTAAAGTCATTGATATTATATCTTTTCTTTTCTTGACTTGGTTAGTGGCGCTTTTCTTATTTTTCTTTCTCCCTTTGGTCTTGTTTATCCTCACAAGCCTGTCAACTGGCTATTTTGGGGAGAGAAAGAAATCCAAGAAACACAATGATATTCTGTACCAGTGCACGCATTTATTCTTACACTTAAGTCTTCCTTTAAGAGAAACAAAATTCTTGGCAAATTATTTAGAGGGTTACTGAGAATTCTGAAAGCGGAACTAAGCTTTTTCTGCTTTCTATTATTTCATGAATATCAAATCATGTCATAAGTTGTATGCCGTTTGATTTTCCTACCTTTTAATTACTCTCTCTCTCATTGATTACTTTCTTTGGTTGGTGAAGCTGTGGAAGTTGAAAAAAAAAAAAGGTCTTTCATTCTGTGTATATGCTAACAAAATAAGGCTTCACTCACAACCTTAATATAATCAGATATCATGAATTTTAGTTTGATGGATAGTTAACCAGTTTAATTTGTCGGTGCATGTGATTTATGGTCTATGGTTTCAGGTGGATCGAAGATACAACCATTACTGTGAACAAATGCAAATGGTAGTGAACTCATTTGATCTAGTGATGGGTTTTGGCGCAGCCGTTCCTTACACTGCTCTGGCCCAGAAGGCGATGTCTCGGCATTTTCGTTGTCTAAAGGATGCAATATCAGCACAATATCAGCACAATTGTGAGCTACTTGGAGAAAAAGATGCTGCAGGGACCTCAGGTATTACCAAAGGAGAGACCCCGAGGCTTAAATTGCTTGAGCAAAGTCTCAGGCAACAAAGAGCATTTCACCAAATGGGTATGATGGAACAAGAAGCTTGGAGACCACAAAGAGGCTTGCCTGAAAGATCTGTCAACATTTTGAGAGCCTGGCTTTTTGAGCATTTCCTTCACCCGTACGTTGTCTTTACCTACTGAATTCATTGCTCTTACCAATGGAATCTCAATCTAAATTTTTAGTACTAAATTACCCTAAAATAAAATATATAATTAGATTATAAATGTAATGATGCTCCATATGTTACGCTAAATCCGAGGTGTTTTTTCCTATCTCTACCTTTCTGCTTCGTGCATTAGAGAAACGGTGATGCAGTGTCCTTCGATGTTGTCTCTTCAGCCAAAAGCTGTCCAAAGGGTTTCATTTGCTTGCTATTTTTCATTTTTTCTTCTGATACATCCATTATAGCTTTACTTGGTCGCTTGCTTGAGACTCCAGAAATTAGTTATATGAAAAAAAAACAAAAAAAAAAAAAACAGCTTTGTTATGGTATAATTTCACTGACGACCTCTCTCTTTAACACTTTCTTTTCTAATAAAGAGAAAGTGTGGTTTATGTAAATAATGATCAGTGTGAGCAGTTGTCCCCTTTACTTCTGAAAACTGCAGCTGAGGGGATGAACTTTCTCTGCATTGATTCTCACGCCCATGCAGGCGTAGAAAAAAATTTCAATACCATAAATAAAGACGACTGATTCTTTATACGGTTTCCGTAAAGACTCTGATGTCATTTTCTTGTCCTCAGGTACCCAAGCGACGCTGATAAGCATCTGTTGGCTCGGCAGACTGGTTTATCAAGAAATCAGGTTAATTACCTTCCTTTCTCTCACTCTCTCTCTCTGTCTTTTCTTCCTCACAAAAGAAAACAATAAATACAGTAAAAGAGATCACAAACAGAGAGATTTTTCATCTTTTTCGAGTCCTAAGTACCCTGTATTTTATAAAATAAATCTCATTGTAACGAAAAAAAAATAGAGAAACCCTTAAGGAAGGGACCGTCAGTAGGTTCAGATAAACTTGCATGGTTTTGGGTTTTATTTCTTTGCCTTTCGTCTACCTTCTGAAGAATGACCTTTAGTTTTTACCGCTATTTTTGTCATTCCATTCGATTCTTTTACCACAAGGACATAGATTCTGATGATGTAGAGAGACATAAATACTCGTGTGTAGGAAGTCCCTTTCTGACGAAAAGCAGAGGCAAGTTGCAAGTACACAAGAGATTAGACATGAGAGTTTGCAGTTTTGACATCCTTTCTCTCCTCCTCAACTTTCTCTCTTACTTCAAATGACAGTGTGATACTATACAACAACACGATAAGAATCATAAAGACAGTGGATCAAATTTATTGTTGACTCAGAAATAGAAATACATAGTTAGATTTGCATAACTAAAAAAAATTACTTGATGTTTCCTTTTGTCATTCTTCACTTTGGTGTTTAACTAGCCTTTACTGTGTCGTGTATTCTACTTGTTACCATTGAAAGTTTTCTTGTACTACAAATTCATGCAACTATTAACCGGCTCATTGTTAGACAGTAAGCCTGTTTTTTTTCCTCATAAATCATTTTTAGTAAAATACTGTCAAAATGATAGATAAATTTTCCCGTATCAAAACTTACTTTTTATTAGAATTTTCATCAGTAATTTTTCTTTCACAAAAATTGCATAAACAAGTCATTATAATTGACATTTTTTTTTTCATTTATTTTACATAATACAGTTGATTGAAATTTTAACAAAATAGAAACATTTGCATGCACTAAAGTATTTCAATATGAAAGGTAAAAGTAAAATTAATTGTGTTATCTAGTGTATATTTTTAGTTTAGGTTAACTGAAGAAGTACATATGGTACTATTAAAATTAAATAGTTTACTTTTACCTAAACAAAGAAGAAAGAATCGTGACTGCTCGGTATCCCGTTAATTCAGCCATGTACATCTGTTGGCAGCTACCGAACTTAATGGTGGCTCGACCTATTGATATTGAGCAATAGCAATTAAATGCATATATATTTGGTACAAGACCTTTTTTTTTCGGTTATCTGTTTGTGTAGTAAACAAATTAATGCAACTTGTTAATATTTTAATTAATAATGGGGTTTTGCTAACAAGTGCCGCATTCGTAAGGACTTTTATTTTTAGTAAGTTATATTTTTAAATATATTAAAATTAATTATTACTACATTAATTATCAAAAATTACTATAAATAATAAATATAAAACGTTAACAAATGCTTTTAGATTACTCTTTAACAAAATTCTTAATAATGATTTCTGCTTAACTTTTCAGGTTTCAAATTGGTTCATAAATGCAAGAGTTCGGTTGTGGAAACCCATGGTTGAAGAGATGTACCAACAAGAAAACAAGGAAGAAGAAGAAGAAGAAGAAGCAACACGTGGGAGAGAAAGAAATCCAAGCAATGGCAACAACAATAACAGTGGGATTGCACAAACACCAACGCCTTCAACAACAACAACAGCGGCAGCAACAACAATTACGCCAATAGCCAAAAGATCCGAAATCAATGAACTCGAAAGCGACCCGTCACTAATTGCTATCAATAGACAATGCTACTCAGAAAACCACGCAAAACAATCTGCTTCCTCCACTATTATTAACAACAACAACACTCATGAGGTGGCGCCGCGCATTTCCCCATCTTTTCCGATGACTCATATGGATGATGACAGTTGTCGACTTGGCAGTGTTATTTCAGCTTCTGATTATGGGACCACCGCTGCAAATGCATCTGACATTGGATCGACTTTCATAAGGTTTGGGAACTCCGCCGGTGATGTGTCACTCACTTTAGGGCTACGTCATGCTGGAAACATGCCGGAGAGTACTTCTTCTTTCTCAGTTAGGGATTTTGGGGATTGTTGAATTTCGTCCACTTATTTTTATCTTCGAAAATATTTTTTAAAAAAAAAATACTACCCCGTTTTTATTTTCTAATATCCCTAGATCCTTTTCTCCATTCTCCATTCTACTAAGAAGAAGAAGATACATATATATAATGAAAAATTAAGCATATATATATGAAGTTAGGTACGTACGTAGTATCTTTATGGGGATCTATGAGTGTAATTGTATAGTGTAAAATATTTTGCATCTCTTGGTTTAATATGTCCTTTAAGATTTTGTACCATCGTATAATTAGAATAACATGAAATCCTATTTTTGGATTCAATTAAATATTAGTGTTGGAAAGAGATGAGAAATCAATCAGTAGGATATAGGATTTGCTCTATATGCTCATTCTTTTTCTCTTACGAGCTTAACATAGGATCTTAATAATTTATGACGATGACAAAACTTTTATATAAATATTTCTTTTTGACTATGATTGAGTATTCCAAGCTACATGATCGATAATTGATGTAGAATTGACCTGTGCAAATGTGGACAGATGATGAACTTTAATTTATACCACGTCAAATGTCGTCACCTTGTGTATTTGTTAGTTTTAAATCTAGCCATCGATATTTTTTTTCAGTGTCTGTTTCCGGCGGGGATGCAATAAATCCTATTATCGAGAAACATTGACCAGAAGTGAGAAAAAGGTCAACTATATTATATATGGATGCTCGATTATTTCCCAATCATGAATCCTGTAGCAATTGGATGACGGTACTCTATGCTTTATAGGTATATAACAAAGGGCATAGATCATCATTTATTCTTTTACAGCCTACATAAATATGTTTGTGATCCCGAGCATCGCTACCAGGCTATATTTTATCTTCACACCTGTAACACTGAATATTTCGTTGACAAGATTAAAATTCAGTATTAATCTAAATTTTATCTGAATAGATGTGATCATGATTCTTAACTTTGTATAAATAAAAATACATACATTTTCAAAATTTTTTATAAAATTAAGTAAATTTAAATTAGACAACATTTTAATTATATTTATCAATATTTATATATATAATAATTGTATATAATGCAAAATAAATATTTTAATTTTTAAGACTAACAGTTTTGAAATCATGTATACATAGAATGTTAGTAATGTCGACAATCTCAAAATACTGTCAATTTAAATTTATACGAAAATTCTAATGCACGGACTATAACATTTTGCCAAAACTTGAGATTGCAATTTTTTATATAGTGAATTTTTAAAAATTGTTTGCATATTATAACAAAATACAATTATTCACCTAAGGGGAGTCTAAATTTATATAATATGAACTAAAATCGGTACATTTTACATATCAATGTATAAAATTCAAGCATACACATAACTAACATCTTAGGGAAAATTACTATGATTGTGTAGCTTATGAGGAAATTAAGATGGTACTTGCAAATTAGACAACTTTAAATTTTTAGTATATAAAGAAACCAAAGTGCATATGATATGGTCATGGAATGGAGGTTTCAATCTACATAGATTTTGTCTAGGATTATAATGCTTTTGCTGTGCTTTTAAAGCGTACAACAAGCTAAATGTTCAATGAACACTAATTTTACAGAGTAATAGTTTCCCCGACTGAACAAAGTTTCTAGTAGTTACTATCAAATAATAATAATAATAATAATAATAATGGTCGAGAAGGAGATGCACTTAATTTTTACCATGCATAGGCCTAGAGTTTCTTTGAAAGAAGACAATTCCTTAATTTCCACATATATCAGGATGTGAGTGATTAAATAATTATTTTTAATTTTTAGTGTTCGTAAAAATTCAAATGAAAGATTAAATCTGCTCTTATATTATATTAAATAGCCACTAAACATAAAGACTTAAACTTCAATTGCATACTTAATTTGTATTATTTTCATAAGGTTATTGCGTAATGATGCTTAGTGTTTTGTCATTTTTACAGGGTTATTGAGTAATGATGCTTAGTGTGGTTTGTTAATTGAAATTAAAACAGCCAAGATAAAGCGTGAAACGCCTTGAATACTAGTCTAGCTTTGCTTGTAGTGTCTCCGTAATGCATCCGAAATAGCTTTTCCATTTCCTGTCTCTTTTATGCTAATTAGTTCTGATGGACTGGTAGGTTTCTGTTGTGTTTAGCTGATAACAAACGCAATGTAAGTTTCCTCAAATTCCAAAATAATAACTTGCAAAGCAACAAGTACTCTTTACCTAATATAGATACATATATGTTTGCTTTTCCTTGTGAGCAAACCACTTTAACTACTCGAAAATAACATTCCCTCCGCTTGTAGTATTGAATTTTACAAAGTTGTTCTGCTGTAACGATCATCAAGTTCCCTACACGATTCACTCTATGTAAGTTTAACAATATATGAGAAATTAAGTCTGCAATTAAAATAGTATGATTGCAAATGCATGCAGTCGTTAAAGCATTATCAACTGCAAATAAAAGATACAAATCCTTGAATCTTTTTCTTAGATGTAATTATTGAGGCGTAAAGCAGTGTCTCTTTCTGTTAATTCCATTCTTTGATGCGTATTTAGATTAATATAATTTACAAAATAAATAAAAATAGAGGGCGCGAACGCAAACATGGTTAAGTGGTTGAGGTCTCATACTATCTGTGCCATTTATACAGTAGGGACTCCTATACAGGGTATGCGGCATTCAGTGGAGACATCATAAAGAACCTATCGAAACGCCGAAAACGACAAGCAAATTGTAGTCTACTGCACTTTCGTATTCCTTGATGCAAAATCATTAATTGAATTCTCACTGTTAAAGTTTAAATTAAACTGGGAAAAACAAACGGAGTTTGACTAGTTTAAGATAGATCCCATTGAACGAGAACAAAAGAACGACCCCATTTTTATATATCATAAACATTCTTAAATCAGTTACTTTTTTTTTTTTGTTGTTTTGCGGCCTTACATTATACGTGTGATATAAGTTTGAATTTTCTGACCACGGGTGGTGAGCCGCTGTTCATATCCTGGGTCATGAGGCGGAAATAGGCTCCAAGCTGCTAAGCAATAGCTAGCCATCTCTGCTAGCTATTATACCATTACTTGTACACAAAAAAATCAAAACATCAATTTTTATATTGCGGTGGATTAATGCAGAATGGTTTTTTTGTCTTGTTTGGTCCCATAAATTACAAAATTTAATGTGTAAGAAACAGACGAAAATGTTATATGAGCGATTTTGTTTGTATTTTGTAATTGTGATCAAAGAAGAAGAGAACCGGGACCCCACACACTCAAACAAGAGAAAAGAGTAGTAGTAAAATAATGTGTGTGGACCCCACACTCAGACGGATAGATGGAAATCTACCCGTCGGATATAATCCAAGGACTGTCGACCAACCAGATGCCTGTACATGGGCCCCGGTTTCGGAAATTGGGATTGGAGTGTGACGATGATATTTTATTGAGATGGATGGGGCGGGGGACATGATCAAATTCTCAGTGATACATACCATACAAAAATGACACAAATAAGAATAATTATACTTATAAAAGAAATAAATATTTAAAAAAATAAAAAGACTGATTGGGTGCAGGATATTGATAGGGTCGCACGTGGATTGGCTGTAGTAGCCCATGTGGGTTTACTATAGAGGTAATGATAGGGTGGGCAGGTAGCAATATGAGCTTTTTAATCTAATTTGTGCAAGAGACAAATAAATTATATTCACATTTATGAAATATATATATATATATTTTATCAAATCATGATATTAATTAGCTGTATGTAAACTTATTTTGAAAATGATGAATAAAATTTTTCTACACTCTCGCTAGGTATGATCTAAAAATAAATTACATGAATCGTTTTATTTTTTGTAAATTTAATTAAAATAGGTAATAATAATGTCCATATATAATAAAATTTTAGAAAAAAAGCTAAGTTGGCTATTACTCAACATTTAATATTTTACTTCCATTCAAAAAATTTACTGAATGATGAAGAGAAAAAAATATTGCAAATCTTAATTAAGGATGAAATTGTTTTTATTAATTATATAAATTCGTTTACAACATATTATGGTTTTTAAAATTTTGACGAGATGTGCTAATATGTGGGTGTGCTATAGCCTATACTACTATTTAGAAAAGGGTGGGGAGACAATCATCCCCTTTTAAAAATTCCCTAAAATATTTTTTTAAAAAGAATGAACGAACATTCTAAGAATAAGTGCAAGTATTTTGATGCAACTCAAACGAAGGAGTTGTAGTGTATGACTGCAAATGGAACAAAGCCCAAGTTGGAGTCAGCCGGCCCGAGATAAATTTAGTGAGCATATGGGCTAACAGGAGAGGATCCACCCCACGAAATAGGCTGGCATAAAAGTTCATTCGAAATTCTCTAAAGGTATTGATTTGTTCATTCTTTATCAAAACTCTATCAAGCAAATGGCGTATGTGGACCAATTTCATTCATTTCTCCCTGTAACATCCTATTCCTATGCTCATAGAATTGCTGATTGCATAAGCTTTTATCAACCGCTCAGACACTGTAGATTGGGGACCTGAACTAGGTCTGCGGTATGTTCATTGACTTCACAATGATGAACCCTAAAAGGATCAAGCCTCAAATACTGCTCAATTTTTAACAACCAAACTAAAACGTACAATGTTTGATTGTTTATATCCATAGTCTGTCCAAGTTTTTCACAACCCTTGTTGATGTCCATTTTCTATGGCGCAGGAACGTTCAAAATTCATGGGTTGGGTTCAAGGGAAGAAATGTTATTTGGATTATTGGATACGAAATTTATTACGATATTGTGCTCTACACGTGTGCCATTATTTGGATGTATATTTTTCTTGCTATTTTTGGCCACCTTTTCAAATGTTAGTCTTTATTCTTATGCAAATTATTGATGCTCAATTTTTTTTTTTAAAAAAAATATCTAGCATATTACTCAAATTTAGTTTTTTTATAATTAGTTGAAGCTATCACAAGTTCACCTCAAGTCAAAATTTTCACAGTGCCCTGGTTATACTTGAAATTTAAAGAAAGAAAGTTAGGAGTGAAGTTGGCTTTTTGACGTATAAACTTCAATACTTAAAACAAGTATAAGATCAAGAAAGAGAAAGTGAGACGAGAAAGTATAAACAATAAAAGGTTGAGTATTTAAAAACTATATCAACATAAATTGTCAAGTCAAGAATTCTCTTTTAGGAGTAGAGTTCCGATAACTAAAATACCAAAAGTCTCTTCTTCGAGTTATAGATGTTATATTTATAACAATTTTAGCACGTGCGATCATCAAAAAATAGAAGTTTAATTTGACAAGAGGTGATATATCTAACCACTGATATGTTATTTCACCTTCTTGTTTTATCGGGATAAGGTGGTGCAATAAATACTTGTCATTTAGGCAGTATAGTTCACCAAGCCTTAAATGTGATAGGACAGTTTATCAGACTTTAAAAGATACATGTTGTTCGCCCCTTTGAGTCTTTCGTTTTTGATAGTTGATAGCTAAGTTGGCTCAGGATTCTAGAGTCATAGGCCTGAATATGGACTTACGATTTTAGGTTGCCCAAATTTGATTCATCGATAAAATTTATCTCTCCATGTTTCGAGGTGGATAAAGTGGCCTTAAGAAAATCCCTTATCAAGAGCTCCTTTAATTTCTATTATTGCAGAGTAATAGTAAAAATTTACTTGTATTTTTTTTTTCTAATAAGTGTTCTCACCGTCAAATTAATTCGAATTATCTGTGCAAACTACAAATTGTCAACGAACATATTTATTACAGTCACATTATTTTAAAGCCTATCGTTTATGAAAAAATATAATTATTCATTAGCGCCCTTTCCTGTTTTGTAACAATGCCACTTGTAACAACGAGAGTGGCCACAGTTATGTCTACTCGATGTTTTAGAGTGTCTCATTATTTTTTAATGGTATGACACAATTCAGATCTTTGGATCATGATTTTGGAGATTCACCGTGCTATTTTGCTATTCTTTAAGCTGGTTATAAAGAACCATAAATTCTTTACTGAATTCCTATTTCGTATAACATCCCATATTACAATATTTTTTGAGCCTGCTGCTTTTCCTCAAACTTTTAACACTCTTCACTTCTTTCTTTAGATTAATTTGTCCGATAAGGACCTACTCTTTTTTAATATATATATATATATACACATTTTTTTGTATTTTATCTTTGCTTACCTGAGGCAAATTGGTATGTTAGGACCACATTCCTTAAGTGTGTTAAAGTGTTTTGAGTTATGGATTTGTAACTACAAGCAGAGCCTTAAGGCTAGGAAGCTTGATATTACCTTTAATATTTTAGGATTACCCATGATGCTCTTAGAACAGCCTATTAGCTCGTTTAAAGAATTATATTGTAATTTATCATCTTGATTAACTGACCTTGTGTCATATGTCTGTAGGAGATAAATTCTAATAGTGAGAGAGTAAAGATAATATTTGAGGGCTAGTTACCTTAAGATATTGTAATAGTTGACCTCAAGTCTAGTTCTTCCTCCTTAGAATCAAGTAATGATGTGCTTATAATAGAATTTGTCCCTCTTTTTAGGGTTAGGATCGAATATGAGGTAGACTTGTTACCCTTAATTGTAACCACCTAGGATATTATGGTATACTGAAAAGCCTATAAGATGGATAGGTTAGTGACGATAAGAGTGCTATTAGAAGATGAATTACTTAGCTAACTTACTCCAGGATAGATTACTTTTAATGAAGAATTATTCTTTCTTGGGGTTAGATTACCTCTGTAGCCGTTTATTGCTACCCTTTAGATACATTTTTAGATCCCATTGTACCAATTGCCCTTTAATAGCTAGAGACTTTTGATCGAGTTATTCATACTATGATAGGAGTATTTTAGTGAGTCTCATAGCATTCTCAAGGTAACTTATATATATACCCTAAAAAAGAACCTTGGGTCCAGTTTAGGCTAATATTATTTATAGATCAGGCCTAAAACTCTTAGTCTAGTAAAGGGTAATCCCTCTAGTAATAATAACTAAAAGAATAAATAATTTTTATTAGGCGATGAATGGGATCTCGTAGATAGAAAAGAAATTTGAAACAAGTTCATGTTGACTTGGACTCACCTTTAGCAAGGAGTCTTTTGGAAAGATGACTATTCAAGGGACATAACCTGCGATCAAAAAGATATTCTTTCTTACGCATCTCTAGTGGAGTCAAATTTAGTGACATCTCACATTTTTTGAGTCACTTTAAATAGAATAAAAGCTAGAGCTAGAAAACAACATAAATTCTTGTTCTCTTTCTTTTAGAGAGTGTTGACTTTTGTCATAATTCGATTTTATCCTCTGTAAATTTTATCTATAAAGCTCGAGGTACCGAATCTGTGATAATAAATTAGATTGAATTTTTAAATCATTCTTCCAAAATTACTTAATAAATTTGTATCTTAACTTGAGGTGTCGAATTTTAATTGTAACATATATATGTATTATTTTAAACTAACTATTAGGGTAATTCTGATAAATTGGTCAATAATATGAGTATTTACTATTTTTTTTATCTTTTTATTTAATAATCGACCTAACCTAAATA
>JAWDEX010000020.1:1647494-1665514 GCA_035221805.1 Trichilia hirta | reverse complement strand
TATATATATATATATATATATATATATATATATATATTAAGTTAGGTGCGTACGTACGTAGTATCTTTACGTGGATCTATCATTGTAATTGTATAGTGTAAAATGTTCTGCATCTCTTGGTTTAATAAGTACTTAAGTTTTTGTACCTTGATATTATTAGAATAACATGAAATCCAATTTTTGGAGACAATTAAATATTAGTCTCGGAGAGCGAGAAGAAAAGAGTAAGCATCAGAATCCACCTATATATATATATATATAAGGAGATAGATAGATATACACGAAATCTGAATGGTGAAAAGGAAATATATATATATATGGATGCCCGATTATTATCCCATCACAAAATCCTGCCCCAATTACTGACTGTACTGTATGCTTCAATAATAAATGACAGAGAAAAACAATTATTCTTTTACAGCCTACATATAAATGTTTGTGATCCTGAACATTCTCATCGTATGCTACCAAGTTATATTTTCTCTACACATCTGTAACAATGAAAAATTTCTAGATAAGATTAAAATTCAGAATTAATCTAAACTTTTATCTGAATAATTGTGTATAATACAAAAATAAATATTTTAATTTTAAGACTAAGAATTTTGAAATCATTTACACAGAATGTTAATGGTGTCGACAATCTCAAAATACTACCAATTTGAATTTATACGAAAATTCTTACACGCAGACAATTACATTTTGCTGAAATTTGAGATACCAATTTTTTACATAGTAAATTTGATCAATTCTTTTTTCAAGAATTGCTTGTCAGATTGTAACAAAATGTAAATATACACCAAAGGAGAGTCTAAATTTAAATAATATCAACTAAAGTCAGTATATTTAAAATATCAATGTATAAACCTCTTGTGAATACGTAATTAACATCTTAGATAAAATTACTATGATTAGCTCATGAGGAAATTAAGGTTATACAAATAAATTAAACAACTTTAAACTCTTCATTATACAAAGAAACCAAAGTGTATATGATATGGTCGTGGAATCTAGGTTTCAATCAACGTAGACATTGTCTGGAATTATAATGCTTTTGTTGTGCTTTCAAAGCGTATAACAAGTAAACGTATTCAATGAACACTGATCTTACAGAGTGATAGTTTCCCGGACTGAACAAATCTTGTAGTAGTAACTATCATGAAACTGAAAAATTAATGGCGAAGAAGGAGATGCACTTAATTTGTAGGCATGAATAGACATAGAATTTCTTTGAAAGAAGAAAATTAAGAAGAAAATTCCTTAATTTCACATATATCAGGATGTGATCGACTACATAGTTATCTTTTAGGGTTCCCAGGAATTCAAATAGAAAATTTTAAGATTAACCTTATCCTGACGTCATATTAAATTGTCACTTGATATAAAAGGATAAAACTTTAACGACTTAAACAATTGTATATATACCTAATTTATGTGATTTTCACAAGGTTATTGGTTAATGATGCTTTGTGCGGTTTGTTGTTTGAAATTAAAACAACCAAGCGGAAAAGTCTCGAATACTTGTCTGGTTTTGCTTGTAGTGTCGCTGTAATACATAGCAAAATAACTTTTCCATTTTATTTCCTTTTTATGCTAATTAGCTCTGATGGAATGGTAGGTTTCTGGTGCGTTATCTGATAACAAACGCAATCAAGGTTCCGTAAAATCCAAAATAATAACTTGCAAAGCAACAAGTACTTTTTACCTAATATACATGCATATATGTTTGCTTTTCCTTGTGAGCAAAACCAATTAAATATTCGAAAATAGCATTCGTTGCCCCTGTACTATTGAATTTTACTAAGCCGTTCTGCTGTAACGATCATCAAGTTTTCTTAAGAATCCAATCTATGTAAGTTTAACCCCATGTGAGAAATTAAGTCTGCGAACATAATAGTATGATTGCAAATGCATGGAGTCGCTAAAGGCACTATCATCTGCAAAGAAAAGATACAAATCATTGAATCTCAGCGGTTCTTTTTCATACATGTAATTCTCGAGGTATCGAGCAGTGTCACTTTCTGTTGTATTCCATTCTTTGATGCATATTTAGATGAATATAACTTATACAATAAATAAAAACAGCGGGTGTTAGCCAGGTTAACTGGTTAAGATCTCGTTCTATCCACGCCATTTATACTGTAGGGACTCCGATGTAAGGTTTGCAGCATTCAGTGGAGCCATCATAAAGTGCCTATGGAAATGCTGAAAACTACAAGCAAATTGTAGTCTACTCACTTCTGAATTCCTTGATGTAAGTGCATTAATTGAATTCTCAATGTTAAAAGTTAAAATGAAACTGGGAAAACCGAAAGGAGTTTGACTGGTTTAAGATTGATCCCATGAAACAACAAAAGAAGAAACCCTATTTGTATATATGATAAACATTCTTAAATGAGCTATCGTTTTTTGTTTTTGTTATTTTTTGCTTTGCATTCAATGTATAAGACCAGTTTGAATTTTCTGGACGGTCCATATCTCTGATCCACTGTTCATAGCACCTGGGTCATGAGGCTGACATAAGCTCCAATCTGCAAGCCCTACCAAGCAATATCTATAGCTGCCAACTATTATTTTATTACTTGTATAACAAAAATCAAAATTTCAATTTTCATACAGCTGATGGATTAATGCAGAATGGTTTTTCCGACTTGTATGGTCCCACAAATTACAAAATTTAATGAGTAAGAAACAGACGAAAATGTAATTCGAGGGATTTTGTCATTTGTATTTTGTATAGTAATTAAAGAAGAAGAGGACTGGGACCACTCACACACAAAAGAATTAGTACAACAACGTGTGTGGACCCCCTCTCTGAGGTGGATAGATCGAAAGCTACCCGTTGGATATAATCGAAGGACTGTCGACCAACCAATACTGGTATATGGGCCCCAGTTTGGGGAATTGGGATTCGAGTTTGAGGAAGATATTTTTTTGGAGTTCGAGGGCGTGGGGGCCATGATCCAATTCTCAGTCATATAATAAATTGATCGTACCAAGCAGAAAAATGATACAAATACTAATAACTATAATGATAAAATAAATAAATATTAAAAAAAAAAAAACTGATTGCGTGCAGGCTATTGATGAGGTCACATGTGTATTGGGTGTAGTAGCCCATATGGGTTTAGTATAGAGTTCTGATAGGGTGGGCCGGCAACAATATAAGCTTTTAATCCAATTTATGCCACAGACATAAATTATATTCACATTTATGAAATGCATTTTTTCTATCAAATCATAATATTAATTAGCTGTATATAGACTTATGTTGAAAAATGATATGAATTGCTTTTATTTTTTGTAATTAAAATCTTTAATAAATGTTAATATAAAATAAAATATTAAAAAACGATAAGTTGGCTATCACCCAACATTTTATTTCTGTGTGCAAAAATTTGCTCAAGGATGAAGAAAAAAATTATTGCAAATCTTAATTAAGGATAAAGTTACTTTTATTATTATATAAAAAAATTCAATTACAATATATTACATATTATAATTTTTTAAATTTTAATGAGATGTGCTAATAAGTTGGTATGTTATTACAAAAGCAAAAAAGGAACATCTTTAAAAGATTAAATAATATTAAAAATACTAATTTTTTGTACAAGTTTTGTTTACAAATTTACGTAACATAATTGTATTAATTATTTCACGTTTTATATTATTTATTACTAATAATTATATTAATTTTATATATTTATTAATTAACAATAATATATCACATCAGTTTATGTGGAATACAAAAAATTTATATTCCTATTATCACTCTAAAAATGCTCTTAAAAATTTTTAAAAGTTTATATATAGGAATTTGTAAAAAAAAAAAGAAAAGAAAAGAAAATTATACTCTTATTATTACTCAAAAAAATTCCCTTAAAAGTTCTTTAATAAAAAATAATTTGTTAAGAGGTAGCAGTGCAAGGAGTGGCAGCACATGACTCGGCAATGGAATAGGGCCCAAAATGGAGTCAGTTGGCCCGAGACAAATTTAATGAGCATATGGTCTGAGAGGAGAGGACCCACCCGGGAGACATATTCCGGCATAAAGGTAACATTCATAATTCTCTAAAAACAGTCATTTATTCATTCGTTCTTAAATCGAAACCGTATTAAGGCAATTTTTGTTGGTGGACCCCGTTCATTCATTTCTCTGCTAAACAACCCATTCCTATCCTCAAGAGTTACTGATTGCATTATGACACTTATCAACTGCGCAGTCCCTGAAGGTTGGGGACCTGAACTAAGTCTGCAGTATGTTCATTGACTCACAACAATGAACACTAAAAAAGTCAACCCTCAAACAAAGAGTGCACAATTTTTAATAACCAAACTGAGATGTACAATGTATGATTGTCTTTGTCTATATCCATAGTGTGCCCATGTTTTTTGCAACTCTTGTTCATGTCCATTTTCTGTCATACAGGAACGTTCAAATTCATGGGGTTGGATTCAGGGATTGCAATGTTATTTGGATTCTTGGATATGAAGTTTATTACCATATTGTGCTACAGGGGAGTTGAACCACTGTTAAAAATGGATTAGGGAATGAGGATTCAAGGAAACTGTTTTCCGCCATTCTTGGCCACCCTTTTCAAATGTTGGTCTTTATTGCTATGCAAACTGTACTACTAGCTTTATTGTATGGAATAAAGACAATTAATTGATGTACGAGAACATAGATACAGAGTCTTCAATAGGAAGCTCATAAACTTTAGAAACATTGCATTTTGATTTAATTTGGATTTCTGAGTAGGCATTATTGTCCTAACGGAACTGTTTCTGAATTTCATTGGAAGCATGTAAATGTCAAGTCACTTGTGCATCCACAGACACATTGAAAGACTTCATCTTTCAGGCAACAAAGTCTGAGGACAACTCTAAATCTTCATTCAATTAAATTGCGGCACAGCTTATTTGGACAACGTATTTCTTAACAGGTACCCCTTAGAGGAACAAAAATGACCAAGAAGACGATAAACAAGAACCAAAATGATCAGATACACATGTCAAGCTGAAAAAAAATCACGTCTTAACCAACCTGAAAACTGCTAGCAAAATCTAAGACTGCCAATTGCAAGGAAACAAATATGGCATCTGACCAGATTATTCAAAACCGTTACAGCAGAAACAGAACCGTAAACCAGTATTTTTTACATGACAGTACTTAAACAGGAATGTAAATATGAAGTAAATTGTGAACTAAAATGAAGATGAACTAAAGACATCTTGCCCCGATCAAACAGTTCCTATGACCAATTATTTGGGTTAGGCTTCAATGAGTCAATAGCATTTGACGGGCAAAAAACAGTAGAACAGCTTGAATCAGAGCACTCGCTAAGATTAATTACTGTTAACTAAAGTGCTCATTGACTTTGAATTCCACGTGCTTGTATGTGATTTTGCGAACAAAATCATTAAAAGACAAAAAAATTAAGATAGATAATCTTCCCTGGGGAATAGCCCACATGAAGTAACAACTCAAATTACATTACATTACCCTTTGAGAATTTCTACATCAACCAATAACTCCAAATTCATCAATTCAGAAAAAGTTTTCATACACCCCATTGCATGTTTATCACAACATTTGGATGAAGGTAGTCTGCTGAAATCATGAACACTTTTGACCCCAGTGCGACTTCAACATCAGGTCTTGCTAAAAGAGAAATGCTCCAAGTAGTATTTTCGTTCCAGTTTCTTCATATTTGAAGTTGAAGTAAGCTCTCAGCAAACCGTGAAATCTTCTATTTATTTTATATACGATCATCACTGTCACACATGTCGGCATTTTTCAGTCTACTCCTTTGATATCATTGAGTAATCCAACTGCACTACATTGTCTTGAGAGTCACCATAAGGCCTGATGAAAGTCCTACGCCACCAGACCTCAAAGGCTCTCTGAAGATTTGGACAGTTGTCACCCACCTTCAAAAAACTCCCCAACCAAGTAAGCAGAATGCTCTGCTGGTCCTCTAGAGGCAGGGTGAGAATTGTTCTGCCAATTCCTTCCTCAACAACTTTCCGATCAAATGACCTGCAACCATGTTGTAACCAGCTGTAGTCATCTATCAATGGCTGTAACCAGGTTTGTAACAACATCTGACGAGTATCCTTGGATGGTAGTAACTCTCCTCTTCCAATTCCAACAAATAGCCTTGCCGTAATGCAGCTAACCCTGTAGCGAGACACAATAGGCAATTTTGCATGTAATGCAGCCAACGCTTGCTGGTTGGCCCATATTAGAGCAAACTCATCTGCTGCTTGCCTGTTTGCTAAAATCTCAAGCAACCATGAAAGGTTATCGGCCTCTAGAGTTATTTGCTTCACCACAGGTTCCTTGCTGTCGAAAGATTTAGCAGCAAACTCTGGTTCGGTAGCTTGCCTAAATAGAGCCGCCAGCAAATTCAAGCAGCTTCTACATGATGTATAGATAGTTTCATTGCAGATGTCTGCTGAGCTGGCAGAGTTTGCAACACTGTTATTTTCCCTTAGGAGTTTCAGTACCACAGATTTAATTTCCCGTCGGCCTCTCTCTTCGTTACTTTTCAGAACTAGTTCCATTATATGGGAAAGTGTGTCATTAGGTGGATTGGAGACATCAGAAGATACTCGTTTCAGTACTGGGGTGACTCCATTACCCTCACCTTGGAGTCTTAGGACAGATGAGACAACCTTCTGTTCTTCCTCTTCCCCAACCCATGGAACTGCTTCCAAATATTCCAAGCACGATCTAATACACAAGCTGAAGCCGAGGAGTTCTGCAACCTGCACAATAGTTAACAAAAAATATGTTCATGTATAAAAAATTAATTCACATACCTCAGCCTGCATATTAGGACCCTTTTTTTTCAAGCTTATGACAGGCTGATTAAATAGTATCACCCTATTCTAATAAACAACAGTAAAATGCTTATATTTAAAAGAGGCAACCAACTATAAAATAGTAAATTGAAGACAATAAATATTCTCAATGAAAAAATCTGACTGCTTTAACAGACAGATTGAGATAACTTGTAACAAAAGTAATAAACTTGAAGTTGCCATTAATAGGTCACCTTTCTTTGTAGCTTGTGTAGGCATTATTTGTAAAGAGATATAGAATAAGCCATGGTTTTTTGTGAAGCATATTAAGCAGTAACGCTTAAGACAAATTAGAGTTTGACTCCAAAACACCTTATTCTGTATTTGTAAAATGTATAATATTACTACCTGCCCTTTTCTTACAGATTCAAGCATTTGAGATTAATGGTCAGTCAACATGGTGTCAAAGAGTATTTGATCGAGTGATCTAGTATTTTGTTTGGGTATGTTAAAAATGAACTAAGTTTAGAACTACAAATGTGTCAATCCATGTAACTAGCTAATTAATTAGATCTTTCCATATATTTGAAACACAATAGAGGGTAAATTATTGTTAGGCTCTTACCTAGAAGATCAAGCTTAAGGATTGACAATAAACAACTCACCATAAAATAGGGAATGTATTCTCTTAAGATAATCTAGATGTTTGTGTCTAACACAAAAATATAGGGATATATATTATATGAATATCGTGTTCTATCCATATTCCAACTGAACCACCAGGATATGAAATCATTAACTAATTTTCAGTTAGATTTAAGGTACAGTTGTTCAACTCACAAATCCCAATGCCTGGTAGTTATTTTGGGTTCAGGAGTCACCAAAAACAAGAGTAATTAATATTCTCTCTAGTCAAGCTATTGACCCGGTATTAAAACATCAATGAATAATCTAAAAGCAATAGTAACGTAACATGACCCTAAGTTTGAGCATGCTACCATAAAACGTGCATAAATAAGTTCAACCTACAACATATATCCCTTGTTGATGAATTAAAGGTTAGTCCAAAACTTGGGGGATACTCTACCCTGCCACAACATTACTTGGCCAAAGGGCAGAAGATTTCTGTAACATTATAAACAGAGACTATCCTGATTAAAATTGTAAGGTCTGGAAGGACCAAAAAAATGAAAAATTTACTGCATCTAGAGTAGTAAAACAACAATAGGAGTTTTGCAATTCATCAATAATGCGATTGTTTCACAGGTTAACAAAAATTATAATTAACAGCAAAACATAGAAAGGATATCACAGAAATGATGTGGTCAACTATGATAAAGAAGACAATTGCATAAATATGCAAATTACCTTTAGGATGCGTAGTACCCGTGAAACACTTTGCTTGATTAACCTTTGTTTCATATCTTTGCAATACATCAGCCCCACAGTTTCAACATAACTTTCGACATCCTCACAATCACCAATTTCTAGACAAGACATACCATACTGCTCTTCAGATAGCTTATCTGCAAAGAAAGTGCTATTCTCCACAAGAACATTTTTGTGCACACTCAGCTTCACACAGAAGCCTTGCTTTCCCAATAAAACCACCTTAGTGTTGCTTGTTCCGGGTTCACCAAACTCAATTGCCACCTTCCTAGGCAAACTTTCTACCTTGGGCCTCGGAGTTCTCTCAGGAACCACATTTGGTGCACTTATAGTGGATGTATCAGAGCCAAAGCTTTTAGGAACATCAGAAGCAACACCATTTCTTAATGACGCAGGTGTTGGCTTTTTCTCAATCAATGGGGTTTGTTTCTTTTGGGTAGTAGTTATAGATGGTGGTGAAGAGGGTTTAGGTTTGTTCAGTGGATTTTGTGCTTTGGGGGTCTTCTGAAACACAACAGGAGATGGGCAACACCAAAAGCCATCGGGTGTCACAGCAATTGGAACGTTTCTAATCTTGGTTTGACCTTGCTCAACCCTCGGAAGTTTAATTTCAGCCATATTTGACAATAATTTGCTATATAATTCAACCAAGATATGGCATTTACAACGAAAACGACGTTTTTGATCCTTTAACTATAACTAAAAGCAGTTAAATAATAAATTTGAAAAGCGTTGAAAATAAACACTAGACTTTTAAGTTGATCCCCAGAACTCTAACACTATTATATACTCCAAGTAAGTATGTTACCCTTAAACGAGCAAATTAATAACAGCATAAAGTTTCCTAAGAGGAAAAGTTAAAAATTTTCAATTGCACGAACCTTCAAACTTTTTGTCCCGCCTCCTCCCTATCTAAATATAGATCAAATTCCAGAGAGAAAGCAGATTCAACAAATATTACAAATAAGAATAAAATGGTTCTCTTTTGTACCCAACAAAAAGAATCTTGAAACGCCCAAAAAAACTCGAAAGAAAAAACCGCTAAAACACTCACCAGGAACTGGATGACAGAGATTTCACAGAGAAGCCCTCTTTTAGCTCTTATTTTTAAGTTCACGATTGACTACTATGATTTAATGAGAGCTGTGATGCTAAGCATCAAGGGAACCAGTAAACAAAAAAGCTTTGGAGGAGAGGAGCAATGAGTGAAGTGTCTTTATTTTTATTAAAACAACGGACTTTAAAGTAAAAAAGAAAAAGCAATATAGAAGTGAATGATGATTTTGTTCCTTTTACTTTATCAGTAAGGAGGTGGAGGTTGTGTTGTTCCTCTCCGTTATTTAAAATTTTGATGATTCCGTTCCTCTGTGGGTCTCAGCTCTTGCACGCTTTGCTTCTCTGCAAATCTCAATCTCTCTCTCTCTCTCTCTCTCTCTCTTCTCTGTAAAAACCTTTCTAGGGATTAAATTGACACGCCCACAGTCATAAACATTCGGACATCCGAAATTTTATTTATCCTCAAATATAAAATAAGTTTTGAAATTGTATCAAATAAGTCCTACTCTCTTGACAAAATGGTCCAAAGAGTGGGTTACCTATTTAATACGAATGAACCAATTATATACTTTCTTGAGAAAAAGTAAATGTTTAGAAACTTATATGATATTATATAATTTTAAATTTAGCCTTACATGAATAAATTTTCTTTATGTTAATTGTTAAATTCTTTTTAATAAATCAATAAATAGTTTGCATTGCATCCTTTCCTTGACGGGACACGGACCGTCGTTGGATTCTCTAGGTAAAACCTCGTTCTCCTTGGATGAAATATATCTTTTGCAATGACTAAAATGCCCTCGTAGTATGCCTACTTTGATTCTATAAAGATTGAAGATTATGGAAAGGCAAATGAGACTTATTACCCATCATTTCCTAATCACAATAATTGACAGGAGTTTTGTGAGGGGGATGGATGTTGTTAAGTGACAACAAGAGGGATGATATGTTATTTGTTTTTGTTACCATACAGACATTAGAAAAATGAGGATGGAGTCAAGAGCAAGAGAACACTAAGTACAATCAATTCTTCTTGGAGGATGTCGGAGGACTTTAAAATTAGAATTATTTTTTTTTTTTATTGAATATTGATGAGAATTTCCTTTTCTATATATATATATATATATTTGAAATAAATTATCATTTGTCAGCACAAAAACAAAGTGATTGAGTTTGATCAAATTGATTCGTACATGGGATTAAAAAAAAAAAATGGTACAAGCTCCATCATTATGCCTGACCAACTCATCCTAATAATTAGCTTAAAGTGAGATGGAGGTGTTTGAAATTTCATCGTCAACCACGTTTATACTCTCATGAATCATATATAAGATCAACCACAAAAATATGATTATCATTCTGTTGAAAAAAAAAAAAAAAAAAAAAATTCTTATGCCCATCTAAATTTTAAATGAATTTTTTAAAATTTGATATTATTATTAAATAGTTTTTTTTTTCTTTTTAAAAAGCATAATATGATTACCTTTGTAAATATTATATTTTTCAAAAAGAATAGATATACTACTTACGAAAGTACAAAATCTTAGTAATATAATTATAATAAAACATAAATTATTAAACTCTAAAATAATATTTATATCTTTTTTTAAGTACTTCTTCAAGATTTAACATAGATTATAGTGAAGAATCAAATATTGTGCATGAAAATGTAATAAAATCATTATGCCACCACATTAACATATCAACAATATAATTAAGTCTGTACCCTATTTTATTTTAGTACCCCAGCCTTCCTAAATTATTGCCAACAATTTGTTCCATCAATAGTGATTTGTCAATCGAACTTAAGTCTTAATCGCTTTGTTTTGTAGGTCCAACTATTTACAAATAGTGAAGTTAATAAAAATGGGTTGTTTAAATTCCTCTATCCAATTAGATGATTTTAAAAAGGGGTTATTTTTAGAAACTTCTCTTAATATTTATAAAAACTACAGTTACAGAGTTATAAAAAAAATTTTGTTACAATATTTTTATTTTGTTTGATCTTTATTTGACCAACTAAAATGTTTAAATATCCAAAATAACTATACTTATTACTTTACTTTTATTCAATAATTATTGTTCTTTTTGTAAGTTAATAATTTTAATAAATAAATTATTTTAAAAAAAATACATTGTGATATCGAAAATAATTTTACTTTTATATTTTCTATTAAAATTATTAAGTTAAAAATAAAAGAAAATTAACAATATTTTGACTATTTTCTAACAAAAACTATTTTATATATTAAATAAATACAAATTTTGGGTTGTCTTTGTTGGTCCTTGAAGTTATTTTTGGTTACTATACTTGCTTTCATATATTTTAAAGAAAATAAAAACCAAATACTTTTACCTATATTGCAACAAATTACACCGTTTTAATATAGAAAATATAATTTTTTTGCAAGGCATTTTTAATATATTTTATTATTTTTTTATTTAATTGTTATTGTTCTTTTTATGAACTAATAATAATCATATGAATAAAAATATATTAAGAAATGAGGTTATTTTGAATATTATAGTATTTTTAGTTGGTCAACTAACGATCAAACAAATAAAAATACTATAAGAAGGGATGTTTATATAAATTTTTATAAATTTTTTTTACTACCCATAGTTTCTACAAAATCCAGGGGAGGATTTTGAAAATACTGCTTTTAACACGGTAATACGAATAAATAACACAAAATAAGATTTGATGAATTAACAATGTCCAAATTAAAAAATAAATAAATACATTTTCGTATTTTGTGATTCATTTTAATTTCCCCATTTACTTTACAAAACACCAAAGATCGTTTTCATATTTTATGATCCATTTAAATTACCCATTTTTTGCACATTAAAAAAATAGTTGTGAACTCGATTTAATAATATTTTCAATAACATTATTTTTTTTGTATTTAAAAAAGTTTAAATATTATTATTACCCTTTTATTGTTTGTGATGACAAAGTTCCCCCACTGAGTTGCTCTTTCCATTTTCAATAAAATTACTTAACGAGCTCTATATACAAAATATGTAATAATATTATTTAATTATCATCCATCTTATATTTTATAAAAATAAGTATAATTTACAAAAATAAAAACAAATAAAGTATATAAATATTATTAATAATTAATATAATTTAATTTTTTTTAATATTATTGTAAGAATTTTATCAATTAAATTAATTAATACTGACATTTTAATTACCTATTTATTTTAAAAAGAAAAAAAAAAAACATCTTTTGATGTTTCTCTCTTTTGTCATTCGTGTGTTAATTGTCGATTTGCTTTACACAAAAGAGTTGAAGAAACATGGGCATGGAGTGTGTAAGAAAATTATATATGAGATGAGTGATAAGAATAGTGTTTGAAAATCTTTTTGACTTTGAAAGTGAAAATGAGTGTGAGTGCGTCTATTGGTCTTGCCAATTGCCAAGTGCAATAATTGAGGTCACAATAAATGATACAAAAGGTTGGATAAAAGGAACACATTTTCATTATCATTCATCAAAGGAATTGAATTTGTCATGGTCCCAACACAAAAGCAGAAAAACAAAGAAAGCAGGATGATTTATTCGTATCTTGGCTGGAATTTTGGCCCACACCACGGCCATATCATCAATATTCACTATTCAATACTTAAGATTCATATTAATGTGATCTATTAATTAGCGCGAATAGTTCCCATTAACTCTTCCATGTGTTATCCAATCATACCCTATTATATTCAACTAACAACACATTAATAAATTCTATATGGAGTTAATTAACTCGGGCATGAAATCATAGATCAGCATGCTGTCTTGTATTTATGTACACTCAGAATTTCAAATGGTATTTAATCAATCCAAAATTTGACCCTCATACTCAAGATTTAAGCATATCATCAATTTGTTTCTATTCCTTTAAAAAAATTACTACGAGTACTTATCAAACTAAATATTTACTTTTATTTAATAGGGAATGTTTAGTCAATCAATCAATCGTTTATTTTTATTTTGATAACTAATTATTTCATTTCACAATTTTTATAATGAATTTCGTAAGCTAATTTGCTTTGTTTACCATCTTACAGATTTGCATATTGGTTGACTTTCAATTTTATATATAGCGTTTAGAAATTCCACTGCCTCTTTCAGCCCATTGAAAGATCATCAGAGCACAGGCCCTGGGAATTAATCTCTAATAATAATACAGGATTTAAAATAAAGAACACCTTTCTGAATTGAAGTGATGGTGAATACAAAGGGTTCTCCTCACGTGTTTTGTATTCCTGAAATGCCCAATTTCTGGAAACCAACAGACAATAGAAACTCATCCGCGACCAGAACAGGAAGCTTTACCATGTTTTGGCTTACATGAAAATGCAGTACGGTTTCCAACTGTGCATGTGGCTTGTATTATGCCTGTCTCTGCTCTAGGGGGAGATCATACGGTTAACTAATGTCTATTGTCTCTGCTTTGCGATTTAGTATAGAACATTGATGTATTGGTACATTCATATATTATGCAATGTAATTTTAAATTGTCAATATATTGATAAAATACTTAAAACTTAAAACGCAAAAATTAATATAATACAAAATTAAAATTAGATTTTAAAATTATTCTGCACAGTACATTAATGTATGGTAGCCAAGTAATTTTCATTTTGATATCAAAATTTGTCTTTCAAACCTTGTCTAACCATTTATCACCTCATTGTCTAGTTCTAAACCGGAACCACTTGTCTCATTTTCCTCCACACAAGCATGCTCTGATCATAAACAGTGACCTTAGCAAAAGAAATAAGAGGATTAAAACTACACCTATGTCCTACGGGCTAAATTTCATGTCTAATGTTCTTATTAAATGATAGAACAGCTACTCCTTGGCATTAATTAGTTACTGAACATGCTTTATTACCAACAACGGTAGATACTCTAAAATTTCCATCTTTTTTTTATAAGAAAACCGTTGATAGGCAGTCTTCTTGAATTTGAGTTCATTAAGATAATCGGAAAGTGTGGCCGCTTTTATTTTTATTTTTTCAGACGCAGCACATTTTATGAATATCAATATGTAAATTCAGGTGTAAAGTGGGTTAACTGAGCTCTTTTGTGTCTCGAGGCCTGGCCTTTTAATACGTTGACTATAGTATTAGGAATCTGATGCACATCACATCGGATCTTCTTTGAAGCATTGAAACTGAAAGAGCATGACAACGCCGTCGATGCTGTGCAACACATGCTCTATTGTAATGTCATGCATGTTTGCTTACTCTGCTTTTGTCCAGTTAAATGATCCAGGTACTCTGAACTCCACCATTGTTTTCTTAGGTGTTCTAATATTCCAGTAATCCAACTGTATTTATGCTGAACAATTTTTTTTTCGTTGATGATTGATATAGATTGGTACTTTTGGTTTACTCTCTATGCTTGTTCTAGCGTTGTTAATCTGGTGAATAGGACAATCTCATCCAAAGCAACAAGTGCGTATGCTGCCAAAGTAGCACTATGACTTGGAACATTCTTGTTTATGAAAGTTGTAATGGAAGATTTTGTGAGTGGAATCGCTGGGTTATATTCATCAGATTTGACAGAAAGAGTAGATAGAGAGAAAATTGGAAGTGGGTTATTTGTAATTTCCATGATTTTGCTTTTGAAAGCATCATCATCAGAGACAAGACATCCCAAGCAGAGAAAGAATGTGAAATATGTAAGACTTGTTGGCGGCGGTGAGATGCTGGCCTCTTACCTTGCTTCATATTTTAGATCACGAACTTGCTAGATGGGTTTGGTTGTAATTAGAGAATTGTCCTTACAGGGATGGCGGTTTTAGTGGGCATCAGTTGTGGACTACCGTTTGTCCTTTTCGTAATACAGAAAGGAGAAATAAAGCTCTGACCAAAACAATTAACGAGGACCCGTCGTAAAAGGGCTTCACTTTCAGATGAATTCCAGATTTTGACGGGTTACCCTATGGATTCCTGTATTTTACGTTATATTATTGGGCATCAGCAGTTCCCACTGATATTATGTACAATTTATTATATACAATCACAATTTCTTCGGCTTTTTGGTTTCCATTTCCGTGCAAAAGCTACCATAAGAGGAAACTGAGCAAATCAAAATAATGGTTGATTGAACATTTACACGGCGATAGAGGATAGAGGATCGAACAACATTGGGATGAAGTAAATGGTTTAAACAACATTTGGCCACGGCCAACGATGCATTAAAGGACTAACTATCCTTTCCCTAGGCGAAGCTCGATAATGAGTACCTACAAACTTCAAACCCAAAAGCAAAGGATGAGGTTCCAACCTCGTTTCTTCCAAGTGCATTTACAAGTGAAGGAACTTAGGAATTATCTAGCTGTGGGGAAAAAACTCGAGATAATCAGGCCATTGCCATTGCCATTGCCATTGCCGGATATTTTGTTCAATTTTTGTTTCCTTCATGCAAGGTGACCTCCTCAAAAACAAAACTGCAAGCAGCTAGGCAAGATCTGGTCAATTTGACCAATTCATCACAGATGTTACACGCCTTAGAGCTCCATATCTGCTTCTCCTTTGGCAAAACTCAGAGCAAGACTTTTGCATGCTGGAGGACTACAATCGTGTTTGTGTCAATTAAAGATTTAATAAAGGCGTCCCCTGCACTTGGAAGATCCACAATGGCATGGATGCCCTTCTCCAGGCAGTAGTTCGTAGTGATAGTAGTAAGTCAGTTCTTCACCGGCAGCTATCTGCTTAGAACATGGAATAACAGAATTTTGTACAAATCAAATACTTTGAACCATTAATTTCAATTACACATGGCAAACTAATATTATAGAAGCCAAGTAGAAAGCTTACATCTCGACTCGCATAGAGCCCGATGTAAGCACGCTGATAATCCATGCTTTCCACGAGAACTTGATGATTCACAAGATTTGGCAGCAGCTGCCAACAAAAATCAACGAGGGCTCACCATCCACACCACAAGTAGAGCAAACAACAGCAGCAATTCAGACCGCTAAGTTTTAATATGATCACTTAGTCACAAAATCCTATTCATTAATCATTTTGTCTAGTGTCACACTGTCCAGCGAATAATATTGCTTTAAATTAGAGAATAAAGAAAAGCAATTGCAGAAGAGCTGCTAAATAATGCGAAGGCCCCTGCCTCTTTAAAAACATTATTCAATCAAATGTTGATTTCACACATTTTCACTATTGCTGACAATTTCAGAAGTACGTAGAACAACCACATTAAATAACCTCAGAGCTCAATTTGATTGAAATCATGCATAATTCCACGCGGTCATAACAGAATCTAACTGGCCAACTTCAATAGTTTTACATGGCTTCATTTAAAATTACTAAAGGGGACAGCAGAAGTGACATCTACTAGAAATTACTTAAGTTGCCCATAGGATCATCGTGAGTTCATAAAAAAATACATGTCTCTCTTTGCGCCCAAAATGTAGGGATTTTGAAAAAAATAAAATATGACACCTCCTTCATCTCTTCTCGGTATATAATTGCTTCCAAAAAGAATGAAACAAAAATCTTTATAAATTATTGTACAGAAAAAGACAAACTGCACTAAACAAATGAAGCTGATTGCTTTATATATTAATTGCGCACAAACTAAGGGTCTGTTTCGTATAGCTTTCGAGCAGAGCTTCTCAAAATAGGCATTGACTATTAAAGCTTTTAACAAAAAAATTATTGATGATCCTGCTCCTCTGCAATTTCTGGCCCCATATTCGTTTGGTTGTCAAATACATCTTCCAGTAAAAATTGTCATTACTTTAATAGACAAGTTTTTTACAGTTATGTTAGGAGAGAAAAGAAGTAAAATTTTTAAAATAAAATAAGGATATTGTAGACTATTCAATCTTTTAGAAAAGCTAAAAATCTCCGTTCTCAAAAGCCTATAAATTTGAGCTCCTTCTAGTATAAGTTAAATAATTCTTTAATTCTACGTTAAGTCTTTCTCTAGTGACAACCAAGCAACACAAAAATTTGATGAAGATTTTGACATTAAAAAAAGTCTTTTCGACCAGTTGAGAAGCCATACCAAACGAGCACTAAATGATCTTCAATCATTTTCATAAGTTCATAATATCAACCATTTAAACCAGAGACACGAATTTATGCTTACTTTACATGATAAACCCCAAAAACTTTAAACGCATTCTATCCTCACAGTCAAGTTTTGGTACCAAGTTAAGATTCAACAAAAATCTAAACCGAAGTACTAGAAAGCATATTTTCGGAAGAGGAAACAGAAAACCCATCAATTATTCCCTCACCTATGATTGATGAAACGAGAAACATTTCTATACTTAGTGGCATCAATGACATATCGAAACTGTCCTTCAATCAATCTTCCCATATCATTGATATAATCATCAATGTTAAACATATAACTGCAACCATCTCTGCCATACCTGAGCAACCAATATAACTAGTCATCATATGATAGACTAAAATATAGTAAACATGAACAGCATTAGTCACATAAGTAAACCTGCTGCGTCTTTTGTTTGCCTCCTGCTCATCTAAAAGCTCTCCAATGTACTCACGTACAAATGTGCCTCGCAGAACTGCTTGACCTGCCCTAACTCCACAACCCTGTAAACTAACACACATGAGTTAACACATAAAGCTAATGAAAACAATGGAAATTGAAAGCATTACCTTGTTTTCAGTTTTAAAGACTTCTAATTACATTTGTACTCCATTCTGCAAAACCCTATTCGGACAAGCTCTATTGCAGCTGCACCTGTGATTGCACTCA
>JAWDEX010000020.1:1621870-1638475 GCA_035221805.1 Trichilia hirta | reverse complement strand
CGGACAAGCTCTATTGCAGCTGCACCTGTGATTGCACTCATAAACAAGATAACCCTCCTACATATTTTGCAACACCAGAAAAGTATTAAGTGCACATTTTTCACAAACTTCCCCTCTTCATTTACACAAATATTTTGTATTCAGAGGCAACTTGAAATGAAAGATTAGTGAGGAAATAACTTATTGATCCTCTTTTCTTTCTTTTTCCTCTTCCTTTTTTTTTTTTTTTTTTTTTTTTTTTTTTGTGTGTGTGGGGTGGGGGTGGCTTGGGGTGGAACAAAACGAATAACTTGGTCATCTCATTGACTAACAATCTAGCGTTATGATTTTTCCATTAAATGTTCTTGATAGTAACGATATTGTGTTGGATACTTGTAACCTCAAATCATGTCAATGCTTACTTTCTGCTGAAGAAACACACAGGGATACAACTTATTGAATCTTATAACAGGCAGACAGACAGACCTGTTTTGCCGCTAAATTGAATCTTATAACAAATTGACAAACATTTTGCAAGAATAAAGAAAAAACTAGGTTTCCAGCAACAAAGGGCACATATGTTTTTTGAATGGAAAAATAATATAAGAATTCCCCACAATCTTAACACAGCGGATTTCCAACAGTAACACAGTTGATTTTCCCGTGCCAGAAGAGGAAACACGTGCATTTTCATAAGCGTCAAAGCCCCACAATCTAATGAGTCTCTCTTTTTCACAGCATACCAACTTCATTAAGAATTCCCCAATACCAAAATCTTTTGAAGCTTCAGAAAGAGCCCATTGAAGTTGTACTTCCATTGGAACTTGGTTCCTTAGGGATAAAATACTCTTGAAGAGCTTGTAAAATAGTTCACATGCTAAATGCAAGTGCAATTTTTGCTCAAGTGAGCAGCAATCCTTCAGAAGTTCCATAAACACATCTTTTGATATAATCCTACTCTCCCCATTCCTTGCACGCTTAAGCCAGCTTGGAAGGTGTTTATCACAATATACAGAACGACGCTTCAGTCTTCCAAGACATGAATTGCTGCTACTCTGGGAATACAGTCCTGTGCAATGCTGTGTTTCTGTGGCTACATAATCTTTACCAAATGCTCAGGCTTCTCAATTAAGGTGTTTCTTTCCAGGAAAGAATCACTCTCCACGACTGAGACTGGACCTACCTGGAGAGGACTTGCAGCTTCTCCCACTAATACAGTGTCCCTACAAGATGTGGTTTCTGCACCAAGAACAGTTTCGTCATGCTTTATCTTAAGTGTATTCTCGGGAGAATTCAAAATCCATTCTTCATCATTCCTTGGTCTGTGTTTCTTACAGAATGAAGATCCATATAATGCCCAATGCTTACATCTAGTGCCAAGAACTGTTGTACCTTCACACATTGGTGAATCAGCAGAGATCGTACCTTCTGCTTTTGCAGTACCCATAAAACAAGAAGCCAAATGCACACAACAGTAAACATCACCATCATTTGCCCACCTCACACACTGCCTTCCCTTAGATTCAATAAAAGCTGTACACACCGATTCCTATTCCCAAGCTCTATTGATTTCTTAGTGACCAAGTCATTGACAGGAGTTAATGCCAAATCTTTAGTTTGCTTTAGTGGACCAGTAGATTCTTTAACCTCTGCATTCACAGGTGTCAATTCCACATATTTGGTCTGGACAAGCTCAGAATTTCCCGATTTAGCTAAAATTTCATCCCATCAGCCAGCCATAGTATTTGCTGTTCCCGTTTGTGCATTTTCCTCCACAAATTCTTCCCCTTTAGATATCTCTGACGCAAACATAGTAGCACTTCTTGAATCTCGATTATTAAAATTTTCTGAGTAAATTTCAAGAGCCAGAAGTTGATTTGAATCACGGTTTTCCAACTGGGAATTGTGTAATTCATCACGACGAACTTCAAGTTTGGGCCTTTTCCTACTAACTTGCGGACATGGGGCCTGGGGACCATCAATGCATTGCAGTTCTGTGTCTCCGCCACTAGAAAGGGGGTGAGATGTTGCAAACCATTTCATAACTTCATGCTTCCAAGTTTTCCGCTCAGAACCCAAAGTGGGTTGCACTGGTGCATCCCAAACAGAGTTAACTTCATTCCACAGAATAACATCATACAATTCCCGAATCAGAGAGGGATAAAGATCTCAACAAAAGATTTGAGAATATTTAAAATACAGTGTAAGAGTTAATAAACTGCCACTCATATGGCAAGTAAATTGGTTCTATTACATGCATTATTTTTCTGAGACTTATTGCCTAAGCACAATCTAATCACATTTAACATCAATATTTAGTCAAGGGTATCGCACACCTCTTTCATCAATTCAATGGATTCTGCACTATGTGCATTTTGACATCGCCGTACCCAAGAAGGCAAAGAATGTTGTAGCCAGTCAGAATTAATGTAGTGCTGCAAGATCATCTGTGGAGAAGTAAAGCAGGATTAATTCATAGTTAAATGCTCTTCCTTGCACCAAATCAAACAATCTAAAAAGAAAAGAATGAGCCAAATTAAAGAAGAAAAAAGCTCAGTTAAGTAAATTTTAAAATAAATAAATAAAGTAAGGGCACATAGTTCCAAGAATTACAATAATCTAGAAAACAAATGAAACTACAGAAACAGTTGAAGGAGCACCAACTAAAACAAATTCAACAGTCCATACAAAGACACGCAGTTATGTATTATGTAGAGTAAAAATACTTTCTGCCATACGTATATGCACAGAGGCACTAACTCATCTTATGTATAAAAGTATTAATACAGATATTAAATAAGCACTACCTTCTTAATACCATAGATATATAAGAAAATATGGCGATAAATTTATTGACACTTTGGAATTGGTGATTTTGAGAAACATGTGATTCCAGCAGTGGAACCACAGATAATAATTAAAATCAATGTGGAAAGACGGTGTTTGGATGATGTGGTGACATATAAGTTGCTAGGGTGAAGTTATGGTTGTGGCTGCAACGTGATGCCAGCACATTTCAATTCTACGCCCAAATCCCACATTCACTCGTATGGAAGTAAGGCCACCAGTATGGGAGCACAGGAATTGAGTCTCACAATAATATTGATCTCTGTTACCTACACATTACTCCGAAAGTATTAGCTTTTATGTACTGGAAGTTTTCAAAATCTATAGAGCAGCTAATGAAGGTGTTAACATAATATATATTTAACTTACTAGAAATATGATGTTCCAGTTTTGTAACTTTTGGAAGGCTAGAGATTTACACTTTGAAGTTTCAGGAGCATCCTTCCAAGATCAGAATAACCAACACGAAGGGAAGCCTCCATTGCAAATTCCTTCCAAACACTCACGTTACGAGCAGTCTCTATCAAAGCCTAGACAAATTCGAGCAAATCACAAATAACAAAAATTGAGAAATAACCCAAGAACAATGGCAAAAATTCACATCAGATCAAGGGCAAAAACAAAGCAATTGCCGTGCCGCAAACCTCAGAATGAAATTGATCAATAATATTCAGCATGCCAACAGCTAGCTTTCGCGTTATATATCGGCGTGCAACAGCCAAATCTTTAACCATCTTTAATCCAACTTTGTGTGTCTTATATGCAATGGGATGAGGAAACTCACCAATTGATCGGACAAGTAGCATATCTGCCCAAGAGTAATTTCTGGTGTGGGGAAAAAATATCACAAAATACTTCTTCCGGTCATGAGTTGGTTTCGCTTTCAAAGTTTATAATGGCCAGTCAGCCCTAGCACATCTGATTCCAGCCTGCCACTTCCCCCTCTACTGACATGAAAGTATAAAAAGGGTAATAAATTTGGGCCATAATTTCATTTCTTTTTTTTTTTAAATAGCATAACAAGATTAGCAATCAGAGTTATCTGACGACAATAATAAAAAAGCTTGATAGAAACATTATTTGCACAGCATCAGCTAGAGGTCGCCGTCGCCATGGATCAAGAGCACAAAATCAAGCCTCAGGAGAAATATGCAGTTCAAGAGTCAGAGAAAGCACAGAAACAGTAGGCCATGTTCAAACGATGATTTTTCTTTTTTGGTAGGAAACAATTTGATTAACAAAAGCACAACAAAGGATGTAAATATAAGCAGTTACCTTGACCCATAGTGCCATAGATTCATCATGTTCTAGCCAATTCAGATCCGAAAGTGATGATTTTCTGTCGTTATTGTCAGTTAGCAATTCATTCTCGATAGTATCTACAATTAGATTAGAGTTCTCAGAGGCTTGGGAAAGTCCTGTGCAATCATTTTCCACATTTAAGTCATCTTCTTCAAATCATGGGAACTGCCTGATAATCCTGGACCATCTACCTGACAATCAAAATATGAAGTTCCATTATGTTGTCCTTCTGAAATTGACAATACTTCTCCCCTTCTTTGACCTTCACCTTGTTTTTCCAACACAGACCCTTCCACATTTAACAAGTCATCCATTTTACCATTTAACATTTGAATTTGATTTTCATGTTGAATGGAGTTAGATTCTGCATCAAAAACAAAATCTGTCCCTGAACTCTGTTTAGCTTCAGATTCCCCAACTTATTGAACACCAGAACAAGAAAGCAATTTCATAATTTGCCCTAAACTTAGTATGGTTTATAATGCGTGCATATTCATTGACCATGAGCAAACTCAACTCCCTGTTCAGATAAGTTCAACCCCTCGGAAGAGTTAGACATATGATAAATAAATGTATGTACATTTAAAATATACCAACAAGATATCTGTAGGTTGCACTGAATATAGAATTAAAGATGTATATCTTCAGAATAGCCTTAAAGAAACCTGGTCAAAGTGTAACATATATTTAAATGCGTGTCTGTGTGTTTATGAATGTATGTATTTGTGTTATGTCCTTTCTGCAACTTAAAGCTAAAACATCTTGGATTAAAATACAAAATCCATTCCCAAGCATACAGCGAAGCTTATGGTTCCTTTGGAAATCCTAACTAACAAACATTCAAAAATTTAATCACTAAACAACATAAAGTGTTTGTGACATTGTTATCCAAATTAAGGTTTTCAAGCACATGAAAGAACTTAGAATATCATCCTTCCTCAAGAACTTGAGTGCCCAATTAATTATTTCTAAAACCAGTACATATGCATGTTGTTTAACTTTTAAGTAGATAATGATAGAGAAAGACAAGTAATGTTAAAAACCAAATAGAAACATGAATTTTTATAGCAGTAGTATGTAAAAGGACTAAACTCGCAATACCGTGGAAATACGGACGGAGGGAAGAAATTGAAAGTAAACAATTTGAGAACAATATTTTCTGGTTTCCTTGAAAAAATAATATCATAGGGAGAAGAGAAGTGAAATTAAATATAAGAAAGAATAAGAACAGTTATAGTCTGACATTCCAATTAAATGACTGATTATATTGCCAACGGTTAGTTTGCAATGGAAGTGAAGAAAATCATGTTGCTTAACTATTGATTACACTGAGTATATTCCCAAAAGTTATTTACGCTTGAGATATTTTACTACGTATTTATGAAGCATCACACCTTATGTCAATCCGTTTTTGAGTAGACCATTAGGCGTATTTAAATAAAATTAATCCAGATAGTTTTTAGAAATAAAAAAGAAAATGAATCATACATGACTATTACTATTTAAGTTTCTCCTGGATACAACCATGCACTTCTGCTGCATGTTCTTGTGGTAAGTTTTTTCTTAAATTAGTAGTACTTAGGGAAAGAGAGAGGTTAGTGGAGACACATGCTCTGTTCATGAGTATATAATGCAAGAACATGATAACACCGTCATAAATTATCAAGCAATCACAAGCATTGAGAATATTACTCATGGCTTTTATTATCATGAAATTCTTAAGTACTTCTGGCTAGTTCAGATAAAAGGGCATCCAAATTCACATTTCCTTTCCTTAAAAAAAAAAATTAAAAAAAAAAAAAAGTCAAGATTTTCCACGAAAATTAATCAGCATATCGTGACTAGAATTAATCACTGATCATAGAAATTCCAATCGTCCTTGTCCCAAATTATTGCATATCTTGATTCCCAAAGCTAGGCACAAATAATTTTGATTTGAATATACACAAAAATCTATAAATTTGACCAAGCAAAATTATAAATATCAGATTCCATAATATAATTGAACATTCAAGTTTTTAATTTCACATTTTCGCAGTGTGATCCTTGACTTTTAGCCAAAACTAAGACCAGTGTTCATAAATAAAAAAGGCTATGCTCATTTATTTTGGACACTTAAAATATAAATACAAAAGAAACACAAGCTACAGGTTAATTGAATTGCTTTATACATAAAAACTACAGAAACTTCGTAAGCTATATTTCACGGGATTTAACGCAAGTATTAAACTAATTAAGCTTAACTCAAATTCTAAGGCTACCCTCGAATAGTTGAACTTCGAATAAAACCAATTTGATACTAAAATCAACAACCAATTACACCGTATACGTTCTATATCATGTCAATCACAAAACGACGATGCATAAAAACGTTATCGTTACAATAACTTCACCCTTGTGATAAACTACTCGCACAACATATTAGTAAATTATCACCAAAAATCCGAAAACCCAGATAACATGAATCCATTATCTTTCTGGGATTATCAGCTAAAATCACTTAATGTTAAACTCGATTACAAAATATGGCATTAAAATCGTATATTATCACCATTAATGAGCACCCTAATGTGTTAAGCCATGAAAGAGAATTTCCCAGAAGAGGTATCCCGATCATGAACACGTGCAACATGCTCTAAACGTAGAAGGTGGGACCAAAGTAGCAGATCAACAAAATCCAATATGTAACATAAAAATAAAAAATCTAGATGGGGTTTGGCCGTTTGGGTTTTGTATTTCAAATATGCGCAACAATGATGATGAAGAAGATAATAGGGTAGCAGCAGCAGTTAGGTCACAAAATTGACTGCAAAAAAATGTGACATATATACTGGTTAATATGTCTAATACAATTAAATAGAAAAAAATAATAATAAGATTGGAAGAGTGGTCTGGAGTGATTATATATGTACCTTTAAAGAGAAAGAGAGAGAGGAGAGAGATCATCTTTATCCGTGGTTGTTTTTGCGTGTTGTCGTGTTGATTATGGTTAGAGAGCGAGCCAGGGGTGAATATTGTGCAGCTAAATTTTTTTTTTCCTATTGTTTTGTCGTTTGGCTTTCCACTATTTTGGTGCCCTTGCGATATGGGCATATGATTGAGCCATG
Source organism: Trichilia hirta (assembly GCA_035221805.1). Taxonomy (NCBI): domain Eukaryota; kingdom Viridiplantae; phylum Streptophyta; class Magnoliopsida; order Sapindales; family Meliaceae; genus Trichilia; species Trichilia hirta. The sequence goes on along the minus strand of JAWDEX010000020.1, from coordinate 1,631,240 downwards.
ACCAAAATAGAAAAGAACATAAATTGAAAGAACTTATATGCATGTTGGAATAGAATTGGGTGAACAATTGGAACAATCACAAGTGTGTGGTGCATAAACCAATACAAATAATACCTAAAAGAACACGGCTACAAACGAGTGAAGGAAACGAATGAGTGATCTTAGTGTAGGTTATGTAGATTGTAATTTGTAACATAATCTGATCGCAATAGTGGGTTCCGGTCTAAAGTGTGTCTGGTTTGGTTGCCTCTTGTCAAACAGTTTTTGAGTTTTAGTTTTTTGGGTCGATGGCCTGGCATTCTTTCTTCTTCTTCTGACGGAAATGGTTCTTGTTTCCAGAATTTTTGGATTTTATTTATATTTTTGAAACGAGGATTTTATCTATTTATTTATTTATTTTATACTGTTTTCATTTTGACAAATTGGTAAGGTGGGAGAGATTTTCCCTGTGCCGATTAGACATGGAGATAAGTTTTCATTTTGAGAGACGGAGATGCCATATGAGTTCACGTCTCATTTTGGTTACACTATTTTGAATGGATTTAAATATACTATTTTCAATGATATAAATAATATGTTTCTATTTTATTCATCAAATTTAAAAACAGATAGTTGAAAATTAATATTTCTATATACCATATTTTTTATAATAATATTCAAATATTAGATTTAAAAATTACTAGCAAATCATTTATATTCAACATATATTTATAATTTAAATTTTTCTAATTTTTATTATAAAAACCCTATTTAAGTTAAAAAATAAATCAGTCCTAGAGCGAGATCACTCTCTCTTTCGTTCCAAGAATGCAAGGTTTTACCATAATTGGTGCTAATATTGTATTCCTGATAGATTTAAAAAATTAAGATATATTTAAAATTTACAGTATTAATCAAAATAATAATATGATGTATTATTTTGTTTTCATTTTATTGTTTTAAGTAAGACTACTTAAGTTGTATCTTTAGATTTAAGTAAAGTTGTAACTGATTTTTATTTTCTATGCCTTACTCTTTTTTTTTTTTTTTTTTTAAATTTTTGGAAAGGAGCATATGCAATATTTGATATATTATAAAAAATATTGACTGTATTAGAGTTTTTGATATTGATCGTTGATTTGAAGTTATGGGCTTCATAGTTTCGAAGAAGAGGGCACTTACAACCAAAAAAAAAAAAAAAAAAAAAAGGGCGAGGACTCTAGCGTGGTGTGTCCGACATTTGCACTCTAGTGCTCAAATCATAGTACTGGTCTAAGAAGTAATACTCATGATTTAGAAATTTTTAGATTGAGGAAGAAGAATATATTTTAGAAATTTTAGTAAGATTTCCTGTTCATTTCTTTTCTTCAACGGAGAAGGGAGGGATTATAAACTTCCTCCCTATTTGAGTTTCTTTACCCTTTGTCAACATAGGAAAAAATAATTGGAGAGAGTCGTCAAATACTGTTTAAATTAGGAGTGAGTTCCGTTCTACAAGCAGAAGTCTCTCTCACAGGAAGAAATAATTTGATTTACCATATACGTCATAAATGCATACTTGTTACTCGTTAAAGACTGGTTCTTCATTTGACAAGTTCTCTAGATAATATTGTTATCTCATGTTGTGGAGTGATGTGGGCTACTAAAGTTAGTTTGGGCTCAATTATTTCCTTCCTAGTGTCTCAACAACAGCAGAAAAGGACAACCCTTGCTCCTAGAATTGCCCTTTAGTCAAACTACGACAACTACAATTTTTTATTCTATCCTCTGTCCTCCTGTCATAATGGTGTCATTTCATCTTTTTTAATGATATTAGTGTAATTCAAAAACTCAAAAATTTATTTAGTTTACAGAGAGTTCGGTTACAATATAATTTAAAAAATTACAAAGTTCTTCGGTTTGCAGCCCGATATAATAAGACTAAAAAATCTTTTTCCAATTTAGTTTGTAGCTCGCTTATAAATTTGGGTGAGAGGTGGGATTGTAATAAAAGAAAATTAATTAAATAAATTTCTGTTGGGCACTGGACGGAGCCGTAAGTCTGGATTGTGCATCGTTTATTGGGCGGGCTTTAGCATGAATCCAAAAACTCGACCCAAACAAGTATCAAAATTCATTAGTTTTTAGACAAAGTATTTTCTTCTTCTTAAGATAGTTCTATTATATATATATATATATATTGACGAATTTGGTGGACTAAGGAAAAAAAAGATGGAAAGAGAAAAATGTCCTTTCTTGTCAATAAAAACATTTTTTAACGTCCTCATGTTGAAATATATAGAATGGAGTCTCACTAATAAACTTCCACGTTTCCCCAAATAAAAAATCTTTCGAAGTTATTCCAAATAAAATAAGTCACAAATAATCAAATTAATACCAACAAATTGTTAATAAAATAACTCTAGGATAGGATAAAGATAAAGACAAACATGCACACAGGAATTCATTAAAGCCAAAAAAGCGCTCAGTTTTATTGCTATTGCATTCCTTCTATGATACACACTAATTTACCACACACAGAGATTGAGAACGACTTATATTAGTAATGGTAATTAATTAGGATTTCCTGGTAATACTGATGCACTCCTCCGAAGGATCGTCCACTTTAGCGGCGCAGGAGAGCAAGAATTTCACACAACCTTTCCAAAGACAACAAGAACTGTCTCCATTAGAATGACCTCGATTCTTCTTTACCTTGCACTTCTTCTTCATCTTTATCCAGAAATGTTTTATTATTTGTAAAAATCTTTTGTGGAGTTTCTCTTTTTCCTGATTAAAAGTGTAACTTCTGAGAAATCTCTGCCTACCTGCAAAGCGCTCGTGAAGGCTACCTGATCTTTTCGGGCTAATATTATAGCTAGAGTAATAACCAGCAGAAAGTAGTGCACTATTCTCTTGATGATGCTTGTTCTCCTTAGTCAGACTGCTTAATTTTCTCAGAAATTTTGCGTCTGATTCAGCCCATTCCTTAAGTCTTCTTACTTTCACTGGGTCGTAAATATCTATGCAGCTTCTTGCAGCACAACCAGACATATTGATGTTTCACTCTGCTGGATCAGATAAAAAACCTGGGGTAGAGTCTTCTAGTATGACATCTGGGCATTAAGGCAAATAAAAGATAGGTTGCAACTGGAATTGAAATGTTCTTATCCAACAAGGAAAAGATATGAATGAATCCAAGACATTAGGTTGTACCGTTTTTATACAATAAACAATAGAAAGTATAATTAAACTTTGCGAATGAAGGAAATAATCGGAGGAAAGGGATAATTAGAAATATATTGATCACCAATTAAACTCCGCCCTTCAAATATTATAAGGTGGATGGATATAGAAATAAAATTAATGTATTTTTCAACCATATCAACAGCACTTTAAAGTACCCGTCAACTGACACCTTTACAAATAGAAAAGGATATACAATCACATTAATTAAGTGGTATATTTTATATATTTCATTAATATTGACATTTAATAGGCAGATTTTCTTTTTTCTTTTCTTTTTTTTTTTTTCTTCATCACCAGATTCCACAGAGACTAAAATTTACAAAACATGAGGCATAAGACAGTATAATTAAAAGTTTCAATTTAAAACGAAAATTAGCTTTTTTGTAAGCTTGCCTCTAGAGTCCGGCAAATCGCAATTGCCAACGGAGTAAGGTTTTGAAGATAAAAGTCAAATTTAAGCAAACGGGTAAATCCACGCAAAGGGCTAATCACAAGCTGAAACGCGGAATGGAGATCGTAATTACACTCATTCCTTCGATTCCGGATGTTAAACGCATTGAAGGCCCAATGAAAAGAACAACTTCGTGATGGGCTGGGCCTTCAGTTAAAAGCTTGTCGTATAAAGCAGTGGACAGATGGTGGCCGAAATGCTTTCTAGAATTTTCATTTGAACATCAAAACAATTTTCTTTTTAATTTTCATTGTTTTCAATTTTTCAACCTTTGAGTAGATTAAAAAAATTCTTCAATGACAGAATAAATGTTCTTTATAAAGTTAGAGATATTACCCACAGTATTAATCGAGGTAAAAACAAAAATAGTGAACAAATTTGTAAGAAAATGTCGTGAATATCATCTCTCTTTGCATCGATAATAAATTTAATATTAATAATTATTTGTTTGATTGGATTAGTCTATAAGCCACCATCGACGTCAAAAGAGTCCAAGCAATTTAGAGGTCTAGAGCATTTCCCAATAGAAACGACAAAATGGTAGGCCAAACGTATATATCATTTGTTAATTGATTCGATCAGCATCACACAAAAAATATGAGAACTATAACAACTCGCTTTATTGCTTGTGGAGTTATTGAGTCCGATTCCAAGGCCACCATTTCTGGGGCATTAACATATACCTCCCCAGAAGTTTGAAAAATGGACAAAGGTACACATACCTTCCTTGACCTATTATTTAACTAAAACTAATGTTGCAATTACTGAAACACCATTCACACAGATTAAATTTTTGAATAAAACCAAAATCCCATATTAAAATCTATTTCTATCATTACTCTGTTCCGTTTGAACAAATATTAACTAGATTGACTGAGCAAATTTCAGCAAACCACTAGAAGGATATTAATAGAAATAACAAATAATAAATTAATTATAAAAATTATATTTTACAAGTGAAAAAAAATAAAATAATAAACATTCAATGTAGTTGAACTTCATTGCTACAATAGATTTATACCCATTGTGATCTTCTTTCAAAAATGTTCCCATTTGTTTTAAATCAACAAAGCCATTTATTTATTTACTAGAGAATCAAATAGAACATCAAAACGAGCACTAATAAAATAACCAAATCTATTGTTTAGTGATTTCTGCCTACAATCTTATGAAGACCATGCCATTACCCATATCCGTATCATGGGCATGTCTAATGATGCAATCAAAGATCTTGCATCTGGTCGGAGAAAAATAGGAAAACGATATGTTTTCAACTGAAAAACTCAAGCTAAAATCAAAAAATTCCTGAAGTTAATAAACAATGAGAAATATCTTAAATCAACTTTTATGCTATGATATAATGCTATTAAATTGTCTGTATTAACAAGTCTAATATAAAAAATGATGCTTCACAAAATTGAAAAGACCATGCAGATATGAACATTAGATATTCAATCCTAAAGCATAGCCTCAAAAATTTCATTTTCAAAGGCGACAACAATGGAAGTTTCAAGGTGTTAAATTTGTTCACAAATCTACATCTCTAGAAACATGAGAAGAAATATTACTATGGCTTATGTTCACAAATCTACATGTCTAGAAATATGAGAAGAAATATTACTATGGCTTATGTTCACATATACAAGAAATTGAGGTTATAACATTGAATAAATAAGAAAAAAAATTGAACTGATTACCCCAAAAATAATTAAAAACACGATCAATAGCTATCATACAAGATGATTACAAACGCAAAAAACATATCATTACCCAACACTTCTCTCAGAGACAATATTTATACCACAACTGCCCATTGATTTTATCAGTTTAAGCACAAACACAATTATAAAGTATAACCACCCAAAACCCATCTCAGAGATGCAGTTCGTAGAAACATATAACCCTTAATCAGACAAAATCAGAACTAGAACCGTCAAAAATGCATGGATTTTAACCATAAACATACCTATATAATTATGTTAGTTTCTCTTTTAGCTCAGATGAGAACATGTTAATAGTACTCCTTTTCTAATATTGCCGAATGCTGAAATAATTTTGTGGTTCGGGCAATTGCGTTAGGCACATGTCTTTGCATTGTTGCCCATTTTAAAAGTATTATTGTTGTTAAGCATTTTTCGTTTTTGCTTTGCTGGGTCTCACGGTATAATTTTTTCCTTTTTCCTTTTACATGGAATTCATCTTTTTTGTTCTTAAATTGATTCTACAAGATTTGCAAGATTTCGACAGGAACGGTGAGGGATGAAACAAATCGAGTCAGCACTCAGCATGGCACAGATGGAGACGTTTCAGATTCCAAGTTCTGCATTAAAAAAGACTCTATTTAAGATCAGAAGTATAAAAAAATTTGAACGGTTTAAAATTAATTTGCACTTGAAGATTTATTAAGGAAAGAATAATAATCGTGATAATTTATTAATAAAGAATTATAAGAATAATAAATTGATTTTAATTAATAAAATTAATATTAATCAATTTGAATTATACTCAACTACAACTAAAATGCATTTTTAAATATTTTTTTTAATATAGAATAAACATTAACTTTTAAGATATGTATATTTAAGTTTATATATTTTTAACAATAATATTAAAAATTTAAATTGGCGTTGACAATAATGTTTTATCAAATTTATATAATTTATTTTTTATTTACTTCAAAAAAAATATAAAACATATTGCAATCTTACAACATTATGACGTTATTTTGCGCAAAAATTTTATGAAAAATGTGTAATCTTAATTATCCATATTTTAGAGGTGTCTTTTTATAATTTTGCAATTCGCTACAGTTGCCCAATTTAATTACTTAGGACTTTGGGTTCTAATATATGCTAAAATTAAATAAATTTCAGATAATTTTTAAAGTCCACACAAGATTTTTAATAAAAGTATTAATTAAATAATTAGTATCAAGAAAATAAATTAATAATAGTATCATCAAAGGTGGATAGAAAGAACAATCAAATGCACCCCACCTCAAAGACTTTGGTTGGTTTGGTTGTTGCATGGCAAAACCCATTCGATTTAGTATTTAAATTTTGAACAATTTGATTTAGTTTTTAGTTTTAATTTTGAAAATTAAACAATAAATTTACAAATTATTTTTCAAAAATTTAAAACTAAATAACATGTGATACATTTTATTGATAGTTTATTGAAGTAAATTTAAAAATAACAAAACTATTTTAATTCGATTTGATATGTAAACTTTAATTTATTCTATTTTATTTAAAACAATAAAATTCTTGTTAAAAATCAAATACTCATTCCAGAGTTTTAAAATGGTTGTATCAAATTAATATATATGTTAATAATTTTTGTTGATGCCTAAATTTTTTTTAAGTATAAAATTCAGTGCACTACATAGATTTTACTATTTTGATTGACGTATAGGCCGCAATAACTAGTATCCAGCTCCAGTCAACAACTCCTAAGAGAATACCTGAAATCAGAAGGAACGAGTTAAGAGTAAAACCAATCACCAGCATATAAACTCCGATACTCAAGTCAATAGATCATCAAAGACAAAGTTAAAGAGAGAACGAATTAAGAACATTTAAGTCATTTACTAAATCAGGATGTTGGGTTCAAGAATGTTTTTAGTATGGGCTAATCCTCGCTAGGTGAACTCCATTTGTCTCTCTAAAAGTTGAAAAAATCTCCTCTTTCATGTATCGATTTCATCATTTATAAGGCCTTTATACGTGTGAGTATCGAAGAACGAAAGCCTGATTAAACAAAATATGGCATAATCATCTCGCAAGTCCTTTCACCACTCTCTTATGTCGGACTAAGATGGCACAATAAATGCCTGCATTTTGTAAGACAAGATGCCTCTTAATATGATGGGACGTTTAGGCCGTTCTTTAAAAAATGCGCCCGCTTCTCTTATCTGATTCTCCCATTTTTGAAATATTAAAATTAAGTTGTCTTAATAATTAAGATGGCTATCGACATACCAAGGTGACCGAATCTAAGTCAGGTCGCTCACTTAATAACAGTTAAGGACTAAAAATATAGGATTGATAAAAATTATCAATATAAGCCTCACAAATTTTTACTGTCGTGAAACGAGAGCGAAAATTTGAAAGGTTCTGATTTACTTAGGCGGTTTGATTTTTTGTCTTGAGCACTTTGGTGCATCAAGCGGCCAACAATCTTTATTAAATAAAAATGCTTCGATTCACACCTATTATTTTTTGAAAGGACCTTATTGAAGTACGACGCCTCCGTATACCTTGTAACATAGCCACGTGTAAGTAGATTGATGGCTACTTTTGAACTGACACGATACTCTAGAACGCTCTCTTGAGACCCATACCATGTGGCTTGTTCATGACTATTCGCAGAGTGGCTATTCGAATACGTTGCATCGCTTGGTTATTGGCTGGCTAATTATAAATAATCCCAATTTACCTCTAATTTTCCATTTCGCATTCTTGACGGACTCAAGTTCCCTTCGTAGCCTTTTCGAGCTCTACCCTTTTGTACTGCATCTATCAGCAATGAATCCCTTCACGCCCTTATTCCACCGTCTATTAAATCGATAAGATACTACTTTCTTGTCCTTTTTGTTACATAATTCTTTTACAGTGGTATTGTGGCAGGTTTCTTACTTGATAGTTGGGGAGGACTGTGAAGCCAGCCTCCGTCGAAAAGCCTCCAGGGTTGAAGATCTCATCAATTGGCGTATTATTGAGGCTGTGAAGGCAGGTAAAAAGAGAGAGAATGCGAGGTTTATAATATTAATTAGCCTCGAGAAATATTGGCTTTTCGTGCCGTTTCCCTCTTGACGTCCTATTATATGCATGTAGGAGATGAGTACTAGTAATAAGAGCTGCCAAGTTGGGTCCCTCAGTTAGTCATCTTGAAAAATTGTCGAAATTGACCTAGTGCCAGTGAGTTCGATCGATGAAAGGTCCATTACTAATTTAGTCTCGACACTCAAGATAGGGATTGAGTTCGAGGTCGATTGATTCCTTTTTATAGTTATAGCACAGGACCTCAGTGTGTATCGAAAAGCTTTTGAGGTAGATAGTCTAGTAATCATATAGGTTTCGCATAGGAAAGAAGTGCCAAGCCGACCCTCTTTTGACAAAAGTACTTTCAATAAGGAGCTGTTCTTGTTAGGAGTGAGACTGCTACTCCAACCGTTCTTTGTCAATGTGCTCACCTATTTTCAAATTCTCCCCTACCAACTCATCCCTAACAGTTAGAGGATCTTGGCCGACTTATACGTGCTCTGGTAAGAATATTTTAGTAAACTCTCAAGCATTCTCGAGGTGGCCTACATATATATACTAAAAAAGAATCCAAGATCTAGTTTTAGTTAGTACTATTTACAAACTTGACCAGGAACTCTCAATCATATGAGGGGGAATCTTTTCAGCAATAAGTATTGGCCATTACAAATAGTTTTTCGTCGAGGGCTAATGGGACCTTATTGCGAGAAGGAAGATCCTAAATATGTTCGGGTAGGCTACTGCTTGGTTAGATTGCTTCACCCTGAGTTAAGAGTTGAAAAGGAGAATGACTTCACTCGAAGACATTACTACTGATCAAAAAGAGATTTTATCCAAGACTTTTTTGATATAGTCGAGTCTGGTCTCCTCCCACTGTCATAACCCAATTTTGTCCTCTGTAATTTTGTTTGTTGCAGATTTTTATTTTTGTGAAAATTTTATCTCAGGT
>JAWDEX010000020.1:1565484-1609673 GCA_035221805.1 Trichilia hirta | reverse complement strand
TTTTTTAGGTGATCTATCCCACCGTTATTTGGATAGATGGCGACTCCATTTTTAAATTTTTCTTTACGTCAAATTTTAGACGACGTCAACACCCACGTCTCGCGCATTGCTCTCAATCGAATGAAAGCGAAGGGTAGGACATCGCAAATGGATTAAACCTTTTTAGTTTCTTTTTACAGATATGTCAGGGAGAGATCAGTATTCTCCCATCACGGAGCATTTGGCGACTACAAGAAGAGTCGGTAGGGGGCAGGGCAAAGTCAAATGCCACCCCCCCTCTCCGTCGTCTACAGAAAGCTCTTAAAGCTTTCTGAAAAGATAAGGACAAAGCCCCAGCTCCACCTCAGGAGGCGTCTAACAATAATGATAGCCCTCTCTAACTAATAAGGAAGAGACTCAGATCTAAGGAGGGATAGGATAAGCTATTGAGTAACGCTATTGCAATTGCTCGTGGCACTAGGTCCAGTTCTATTGATGAGTTGGGATCCAGCCAACGAGCCCCGATTTCTTCTCCTAGGATATCAGTGCCAGTGATCCCTCATCACTTCGTTCTTTCTTGTGCTCCTATGTCATAGTTAGAGCTCTCCAACTTTGGTAAAGACAAGAGATCGATGGTGGCCTGTCTCTTCCTTCTCATTAATGTAGCCATCCCCCTTTACTTCAACATAGTCAGCACCAAGCAGGAGAGCTATTCGAAGGCCAGCTAAGAAAGCTTTATACTTGACTTCATTATTGGCAGCGAGAAACTTGAACCAAAGTGCGCCTATAACTTTCTCACCCTCAAGGCTTTCAAATATAATTTTTGCTCCATAACTCTAAGCATTTAAGGCCCTCTCGATGAAAACTTTCCAAGGCTTGGATAGGTAGGGTAATTGCTTCTCTTCTTTCCCAGTGTCATGGGGTCATATGATCAGTAAGAATTTTGAGATAGTGTGTTCGGTGATAAAGTCGACCAAAATTTATTCTTTGATAGCCTTTTGTGGCTTAAATTCTATATCGAATTCACTTAGCTCGATGCTTTATTTAACTAACCTTCCTAAAAGATTAGGTCAGTATAATATTTGCCTGAGGGGCTGGTTGGTAAGGACAATAATTAGGTGTGCTTAAAAGTACGGGCGAAGCTTTCTGAATGGGGTGACCAAAGCTAGTGCTAGCTTTTTCTGCTTTGAATACTTGGTTTTTGCATCAAAAAATGAGTTACTTATATAATAGATAGGTTTTTATGCCTTCTTTGCATCTTTCTTTGTTAAGACGACACTGACGGCGTGGTTACTCATGGCTAGATACAGGTATAAAATTTCTCCTAATATCAGACTCATTAGTACAAGAATTGTGGCAAGATATTGTTTCAACTCTTAGAAGTTGGCCTCACATTTTAGTGTCAATTCTACTATTTTTTCCTCCTTAATGAACTAAAAAAACCTAACACACTTGTTGGTTGCTCTTGAGATGAATCGATGAAGAGCAAAAACCTTTTCGGCCAGACTTTGCACCTCTTTCACTGTAAAAGGTGACTTCAACTCCTGGATCACCTTTATCTTCTGGGGGTTGACCTTTATGCCTTACTGATGAATCTTAAGAATTTTTTTGATCTGACACCAAAGGCGCACTTTTTCAGGTTCAGCTTTATATTGTATTTTCTTAGGAGAGCGAGTGTTTCTTCTAGGTATCTGACGTGGACATGTCTTTTTTCTGACTTGGTAATCATGTCATCTACATAAACTTTCGTGGACGAACCTATTAGAGGCCTAAATACCCAATTTACTAACCGCTGGAAGGTTATCCCAGCATTCTTTAACCCAAATGATATCACTCGATAACAATATAACCCCTGATTAGTGATAAAGAAAGTCTTTTTCTTATTGGATGGATGCATAATTATTTGATTATATTCAGAGAAAGCATCCATAAAACTTAGCAGCTGATGCTCGGTTATAACGTCCACTAATTAGTCGATTCAAGGCAAAGAGAAGCTGTTCTTTAGATATACTCTGTTCAAATCAGTAAAATTAACATACATTCTTCATTTTTTATTCGTCTTTTTTACCATGACTACATTAGCTACCTAGTTAAGATAATGGACTTTCTTAATGAATCTTGCCTCCAAAAGTTTGTTTACTTCATCACGAATGTTGTTTACTTCATCACGAATGCCCTCTCTTTTCTTCTGGTTAAATATTTTCCTTTTTTACTTTATGGGTTTTATCGAGGATCATGTTCCCAACTTATATGTGATGACTTTTGGGTTTATCTTGGGCATGTCATTGTGACTCAATGTAAAGATATTCTTATTTCGATAAAGGCACTCCTTCATTAATCGGGCCTCATCATAGCTAAGATGGGCGTCGATTCGAACCATTCTTTGGAGGTTAAATTTGTCTATAGTTATCTTTTTTAATTCCTTTACAGACTCAATGATTAGGTTATCACAGGATAAGACTTTATTTTTCTCCCGCTGATTTAGCATCTTTTATCTCAAATTGTCGCCTCCAGCTTAGTCCTTCTCTTGATCTCAATGTTGCTTAAAAAGACAATAAAAAGGTTTGAAAGAGGTTGCAAAACATGATCGCTCTTTTTTTTGGCTTCAACATCACTATGCCAATTTTATTACTGATCCAGAATTTAAGTTTTAGGTAATAAATACTTTTCATTGCTTTAGTGGTTAGGAGAAATGATTAGTCCATAATGACAGACTACGACATCCGTAGATCTATCACTTGAAATTCGATCATGGTGATTTTTTGATGGGACTTGTCCTTTATGGCCACTAAAAAAGACACCACACCTAGGAGTGTAACACAAGATTCTCCAAAATTATATAAGGTAGATTCTGGATTTCCTATCCTCACGTCTTCGATGCTCAATGCATCTAAAAGTATCCTTGAAAATGATGTCAATCGAGCTTTCTGTGTCGATGAGGATTCTGTTGACTTTTTTTTTTCCTACTCCTATCGTTACTACTAGGGTATCATCGCGAGAATAATGCACGCCTATCTCATCCGTGTTGGTAAACATGATTGGCATCGACGCGACTCTTAGTTTTTTTGACTCTCAAATATTTATGATATAGAAGTCGTTATTGGGGTCCGACAGCGAGTATTTAGAATAACTTTTTCTAAATTGATTTGAATTTCTCGCTAGAGTAGGCCCACCTGATATTATCATGGTTCGATGCTTCTTGGCTGGATCAGACTCACTGGCATTGGAATTAGTTACCAGATAATCCAAGTAATAATTTTTTACCAAAAGATTGATATGTTCCCTCAAATAAAAATAATTATTAGTGCTATACCTGTAGCACTTGTGGTAATTGTAAAATTGATCACTAAAGATAAAAGCTCTCCTAAATCTAATTGGGGTTGGCTCTATCACATAGAGCTTGTTGTCTTTGGCTTAGCGCAAAACTTGTGAGAGGAAAACATTTAACTGAGCAAAACTCTTTTCACCTAAATGAGTCACCCGACGGAGCTGTTTGTCCAAGGCAGACTTCTTGACTATATCGCTTTACCTGAAGTGTCGAGAAATGCTTGCATCTCCTTATCTCGCCCCTTGGCAAAAGTGTACTTTTATTCCGCTCGTGGTGGTTCATCTTTTTCTCCTGCATTCTCAGAAATACCTGGTCCATCTCATCAAATAACTCCCTTTAGGCTACCTCGTAGGTGATAACAGATCGCTTGTTAATGACATACCATCCCTTTTTCACTTAAAACCCTCTTTTTAACCCCTTTAATACGAGTGAATAGTGAAAAATCCCTAATTATATTACCTCCTTATGATACCTTAATAAAAAATCTCAGAGGCTCTCAATAGGGCCTTGCCATAATAGCAGAAGAGCATTTGCATTGTGAGTGGTCTCGACGATGCCCCAAAATTTTTTTATAAAATTTTAGCTTAACTGCCGAAACCTCCTGATGGTGCCTTTAAAGAGGCTTCTAAATTACATCTTGGGTTGCCCCTCCAGCGTTAGCAGGAACAATCGACATATATACTGCTTGTTCGGTCCTTAAATATATATTATTTTTCTGAATATATCCAAATGCAGGGTGGAGTCTATCTTTTCCTATATAGGGCGTAATCTGCGACATCTTGAATTTTTTAAGGATGACTAATTCTAGTGTATCCCTGATAAAGAGGAAGTCTCTGTATTTCTTCGAGCTAGAATTTTTTTCAACCTTCTTAATTAAATTTGCCTTCACTTTTTCGATTCAAACTTCCTCTAGTATCTTTCTTATGCAAGTCTTTAGAATCTGCGAATCAGCAAGATGGGCACTGTAATTCCTAAATCTGAACTTGTTAAGTTGCGATTGCAAGTCTATCGCAGTGTGTCTCAGCTTGAGGCCAATTCTTGGGTCTCTTCTAGAGCTACATGGAGTGGCGGACACCATTGGTTTATCGCAATCATCTATTCCCTTGCCAGCATGGGTATCAGCCTTACCTTTCCCTTTTTGTAGGCTGGTGAAACGAGTATTCTTAGTAGTAACTTTCCTCGATTGAATATTGGGCTTTTTTACCCCTCTCCTCTGAGGCTTCTGGTATGGTTTAGTGTCTTCTTTTGCCTTTTTGTTGTTGTACCAACATTCTTAACCTCGCATTCTCTCTTTTCAACAATTGATTTTTACGTTCTAACTCAAATATCTTTTGGTTATTCGTTTTTCTTGCATTTTTATGCTCCGTTTGCCCTTTTTCTATCTACTATAATCCACATCCTTCGGTTCTAATAGTTATTCGACTGGTCAAACTTATTGCAAAATGATCTTGTACCTCCTTCTTGTTGAATGATTTTGTAGTAGTTCCTCTTTTACCAATACTGACAGGGCCCCCCTGCTTTCTCTATTTGCACTTTTTTAAAAAGATAACTGTGATTATGCCCTGTTATATTTACACATAATACTTTTTAAGTTCCCTATTCAGGCTTTTAGATCATTTCTCACAGATGGTGCCAACTGTTGTTGTCTAAATTTTTCTTAGACAGAAAATTCAGTGTACCACACAGACTTTACTATTACGATTGACCTAGAGACTGCAATAACTAGTATCCAACTTCGGTCAACGACTCTTGAGGGACTACTTGAAATAATAAAAAACTAGCTAAGAGTGAAGTCGGATTACCGGCATATAAACTTTGATGCTCAAATCAGTGGATCATCAAAGGTCAAGTTAAAAAGAGAACAAATTAAGAGTGTTTAAGTTATTTATCGATCTAGGATATTGGGTTCGAGAATATTTATAGTGTGGGTTGGTCCTTGCTAGGTGAACTCCATTTGTCTCTTTAAAGGTTGAAAAAATCTCCTCTTTCATGTAGTAATTTTATCATTTATAAGACTTTTATATTTGTGGGTATCAGAGAACGGGAGCCTGATTAGACAGAATACAGCATAATCATCCGACAAATCTTTTCACTACTTTCTTATGTCGACTAGGGTGGCGTAATAAATACCTACCGTTTGTAGGAAAAGATACCTCTTAATATGATAGGACATTCAGATTATTTTTAAAAAATATGCTCGCTTCTTTCATCTAATTCTTCCGTTTTTGAAGTATTGAAATTAAGTTACTCGGTAATTAAGATGACGATTGGAATATCGAGACAACTGGATCTAGATTAGATCATCCGCTTAATAATAATTGAAAATTAAAATTATAGAATGATAAAAGTCATCGACAATTTTAATTAATAAAAAATAAATAAAAAGACTAAAAAGTCTACTAGGATGGCTACACTGATCCAATTAAATGAATAAATTGTAAAATTCGGCATCATCTTTAGCCGTCGGCAAACTTCATACGACAGCTTTTACAGCAGAGTTCCTCGGCGTCATGGCCAAAAACGCGGATGGCATTCGGCCCTTTTCTGTGCATAAACGGCTGAACTATCGTCGGATTCAACCACTAAAATAGTTTATTTACAATCTCATGGTAAGGTGCATGCAACTGTACGGTATATATTTAAACTTTGTTTTCTAATTCCTTCGTTGCCACTACTTTCTCTCAGCTTTCAAAAAATTGATAAAAATTAAAAATTATATTAGAGAAGTTATATTATAACAAATGTAAGTACAATTAACCATTCAGGAAGTTGCATGTCCTGTGAAATTCATTTTTGGGTTAAACAAATATAAAGTCTTTAATTTAATTTAATGCTAATTAATTAATAATACCAACCTAGATGTTTCTCCTGATGGGTCAATGATCGTAGTAGTTGTTAAGGTGGCTAGCACATGGCATTTGGCAATGGTGGTTCAATTTCAATAATGTAAGTCACTGTTTCTATGATAACGACATTTTCTCTTGTCTTCTCATTCTACCCTGCTTTGCTTTGGTTTCTAACACTCAAAACCACACGTAACAAAAAGATTGGGCGCAAAAAACAATCAATTGGATCCACCTTGCAGCATTGTAATTGATCCATATTCAAATCCCCGACTCAACAACATCACTTGGTTGGTGGATCTATGGAATAATATGTCTTAATCTCTATCATCACCCTTAATAGTATCATACAATTTTGATGTTAATAACTTATTTGGTAATAACACAAATGACAAAGAAAGAGCATGTGGCAAACAGATATTAGGATAAAAAGCATGACAAAGCATGACACTATGCCTATATGTGAAAGGAAAAAGAAGTCAAACGGTCGGCAGGAAAGTTTTACAGCTTTGGAAAAAAAAATTTATCGCCCTTTTGGTAGACTGCCAAGGATTTTATGGAAGTGTGCTAGAAAAAAGAAATAGAAAAAGTAAAAGTAGACAACAACAACAAAAAAGGGATTCTAGTTCTTCTATATCATTGTGATGGTTTAATATTCGATGGTTCACAGTTTCTGTTTTTGCGTTTGATTATAGGACCCAATTCTTAGAATGAATTGGGAAACAAAGCTTATGATTGTTTAGCCCACCAAAGTGATACGGAAATAATATATCCTCCTCCTATGGTGGGAAACACAATTCCAAATACTGAATCTGAATTTTAAAGCTAATTATTTAAAAGACGAAAATCTGGTGTGAGCTTCAGAACGTCAGTTTTGATATTGATGTAAGGTCGAGCTTTTACCAATGTAATTAACAATTGACAGTCCAACTGAAAATTAATGAATTGCTCAATTGTGGCGTTGACCGAAAGCCGGATTAGGAAAATATTACTTAAAACTTCTGGTATTAGGAGTTGGTTAACTCCCACAAGCAATGCAAAGTTGTAGGCTGGAGCTGAGATTTTGTTTTCTTAGCTATATTATGAGCCAAAAGTGGAACATGCCCTGTAAAACCCAATAAACAAATTTCTGAAATAAGAACTTGCTGATTACAATTTGAAAATTATAATCGTTCTCTCGGGAAGGTGGCTGGGAGTTCAATATGACACGTGGCTAAATCTAATTGTGCGGTAGAAGTTGGTGATGAGGTAATCTCAGACAAGAAGGGAGCGAGAGTTAAGTAGCGGGGGAGAGAAGAATTGAACTGGCTCACCAAGTCCACCACAGTAATGGAGATAAAAGAATGTCATTTTTTTCAACAAGAAAGATTTATGTGGTTTTGACATGTAGTGAAGGATGTGGTGGAAAATGGGTGAAGGACCCACATGCAAAAGTAATGTTAAGAATTGAACAAACCAAATGGGTCTGGGTGTGGGTCTGGAACTGTGATTCCGTCTCTTTCACCTTTCCTGCCTGTCCTTTAAGTTGTTTTCAGGAACGTGAACGAAAGCAGAGGATTTCAGGTTCCCAAAATTAAAAGTTCTACTGTTAGCATTTCGATTCCCTTCTGCCTTGGACTTGCGTAGGATTCAAGTAGTCCTACATTCATTATTTCTTGCTTTCTCTCTCTCTCTCTTACTCTTTATATCTATTGTTAGATTAAAAGAGTCTGAGCGATTTTGCTTGATTTATGGAAGTTAATGGTTCGAGGGATGAGAAAACCTTTTTGTACCTGCTGATTCGTTTTTGGTGACTATGCATTTAGGGGGATTGGATACTCTTATCTGATTGGGGATTCATCGGATTCTGTTGGTTCTGCCGAATCTTGCTAGTTCCAAGTGAGTCCCTGACACCGAATTTCATTTTTTTTTTTTAAGTTCCATGATAAGTTGATCACTGTTACATATGATGGTTGATTGAAATAGAATCGACTTTTCAATTAGATTTTCGGCAACTGATAGTCATATTATATTCGGATATCTGGAATTGAGCATTTCCGCTATATTTCCATATGTGGCTGGTCAATCAGAATAGCCTTAGTGTTGGACTCCTTCGAATTCTTGTTTGATGGATGCGAAGAGTCTTTAATTTTGGAATGGATTGAGATATTATTTTGTTTGAAATTCAGATAGGCATCCAGCGCAGGTTATTTATGCATTTGGTATAAAAAAGCTTATTTATGGTATTTCTTCCAAGCTGATCATTTGGCTGTGCTTGTTATTAGTTATATTTATCAATATAGTTGATTGTTTCTGTTTATCTTTTTCCTTTTCTGGATTTCCAATTGCCTGGCATGTTTGATTGAACTAATGCCTTCAAACTTTGAAGTTATTCAGCAAATTAAGACAAAATGATCCATGTTTAAGTTCGAAGGCATGGTTTTGGAAGAGGTTTGCTAATACCACTTCTTGTAGTGTGATTGTTTTTCAATTCCATCTCACCTTCGAATATTCTGTATATATTATTCATTCTTAATGTAGATGGATTTTTTTAACAATTTTAGGATTTAGATTTTAAAACAATCCCAGATATTGACACTGTCTGTTCTTTCTTTTACACTTCTGCTGATTTTTACCTCTGTTTTCCAGAATTTGTGTCATTCAATGGTGTATTCTTTAACTATAGTGTTTCTATGAACTTCTGAAACATTCATGATTGTATGCGTAAGTTTTCTTGAAATTGCCACTGATGCCCCAAGTATACACTGGTATACTTTTTGCTGCTGAGTTTGTTTTCTTCTACCTAACTGAATGACCAGGTGGCAGTCAGAAGTTTGCCATTCTGCTAGCAAATAATATATCATCATGGGATGGCTGACGAAAATTTTGAAGGGTTCCAGTAATAAAGGGCGATACTATGGGAAATATGGAGATGATAGAACTTGGGAGGAGCCAGAGGTAATATTATGATATATTTTCTTATTTGCAGGTTCTCCTTCTCCTTTCATAGTTAATTCCTTGGCACTTTTTTTGATGGTAACTGAAAGATGGGAAATTTTTTGTTTGTTTCTTTATGGAACTTCTATGTACTTTCAAGTCTGGTATTCTTGCCTGCGTTGCATCCCTGCAGTTTCCTAGCAAGTCTTTCATGCGTTGACTCTATGTGGGAAACTTGGATGCAGGATGATTCATCAGGTTTTGACAAAGAAGAAATTGATCATGCAATTGCACTCTCCCTTTCAGAAGCAGACAAGAAAGGAAAAAAAGTGATTGGTAAGGTTGCTGACCTATAAGCACTTGACATGAGTGTTTTTTGTAATTGTTATCTGGTAAGCTTCTGTGACACTTATTTAGTCTTGACTGATGGCTTAGTGTGTGAAGAACTTGGAGATGACGTATCAAAAAGAGTACAGAATTAGGATTAACCAAATGCCATCATTGCTGTCTCCTATTTGTGTACTGATGATTAATTGCATTTTTGTTATATCTTCAGTGTGTCATAAGATTCTTTTCGTAGTCTTGTCAAGGCACATGTTATGGGAAACAACATAAGTAATACTCCTGTTATTGTTTTAGATTGTTTTGCTAATCTTAATTATTTGAGTCGGTTACACACTTTTGCTATCAAATACTTCTGAGAGCTATCTGGCTGAGTTTGAAATGAAGTCCTCATTAACCGACTTCTCTTATTTTATTGAATTTGAGAAAAGGAAGGACAAAATCTCCCTTGAACTACTGTTTGTAGTAAATAGTGGTTTTTATTATGAATTGCTTGTAGAGAAGTAAATTGTTACATATCAAAATGAATGAATTTTGCCGTAAACTAGTTGTTGACTGAACATATATTATGAATTAGATCCACTAAAGAGATGCTCTCTGTAAAATTTGGGTACTGAATTCAATTTGATTATGAAATTTCAAATGGTAGAACTTTTGTTCATAATTAGTCTCATTTTTTGTTTATCTAATGGATCAGTCTCAGAGGAAAGTCTCATTATTTTATTTGTGTATTAGAATATGAATCTGATTTGGAGGAAGATTTACAATGTATTGAATCTGACTCGGATGAAGATGAACAAGAGGAAGATGAACGACAAGCAAAAGCTCAGCAAGAGGAAGATGAACGACAAGCTAAAGCTCAACAAGAGGCAGATGCACGACGAGCCAAAGCTCAAGTGGAGGAAGATGAACAACTTGCTAAGGCTATTCAGGAAAGTTTGAGCATAGAGTCTCCTCCTCGATATGATAATACAAATATATTCCAACCTTTTCCATTCTTCTTTCCATCTAGTTACAGGTAAATGCCACCATATTCATCTCTAAGCTTTGGTGCAAGTATATTTCAAATGAATGTATCCTGACCTCACTTGGTTGTCAAAAACTTGCTCATAGGATCTGTGCTGGTTGCAATACTGAGATTGGTCACGGACGGTATTTGAGTTGCATGGGTGCTGTTTGGCATCCTGAATGTTTCCGTTGCCATGCTTGTAATCAACCAATTACAGATATTGAGGTTTTACTCAAATTTAGTGACATCTTAGTTTTGACTTAGTTAACATGTGCTGAATTCTTGGGTAGATTCCATTTCAATATTGGTGGTTTTTCAAGTGTCATGTAAATGCATAAAGCCTAACTTTCATATTTACTTTCTGTGATAGTTTTCAATGTCTGGGAATCGTCCCTATCATAAATACTGCTATAAGGAGCAAAATCACCCAAAGTGTGATGTCTGCCACAATTATGTAAGTGCTTTCTTGTTTGAGGAGGCAGTGGGGTTTATCTGTATAAGTACAGTATTAAACTTCTTTCTTTCCTATTTAAGCTAAGGTTCACTCTTGGTTTCCTGAATAGCCAAAATTTAAGCTGATGTTTGCATTTACATCATGGTAAATTTTATAAAATGACTGCCCCCTATTCTTATCAGAAATAGTAACAAGTTTGTTATACTAAAAGAAAAACCAAGGTGCATTTGTTGGTGAAAACTTGAAAGAAACTAGCTTTTGATTGCTGTTGTCTAGTTAAGCATGTGTAATTATATCACAATATCATAGTGCATGGTAATTTTATGAGGTCATTTGACTTTGGATGACTGGATATGGGAGCATTTTTTGGCGCAGAAAGAACATTACATGTTGCTTCTGATTGATCATTAGGAAAATATACATAGGGAGAGTTTGCTAAATATACCCTGGATGTTACGCCATTTAATGAAAAGGTAATAGCAGAATAAATCAAAAAACATAGAGACATCAGAGATTTACATGGTTCAGCAATGTACTTACATCCATAGGCTTGTAGCTATTTTTATTATTTACCTTGTAAAATTAGGTTATAATACAATGTATTTATATTAAAATCCTATTTACGGGAAATTTTTGAAATTGTCCCTTTGCCATACGCTACACTCCGTCCGTTGTCACTTCAATGGTGACTACAAATTCGAACGCTTTATGAAATATGAGCTAATTGAACACTTGATTCTAGAAAATCTTGCACTCCATTGGTGTTTTTTACCTGTTGGATCTAGTCCAAAAATGCTGAACCACGTAAATTGTTGTTCTCTGTTTTCTTGTTCTTCATATCAATTTTGGGTTTCTCAGTTGGTATTTGTTCAAATTGCACTGGAAGCTTGGATTTAATCTTGGTTATTCGGCATTGAATGTATTGAAAACTCCTGCTATATATTTTCCTTAAGTAGGAGAATAATTACATTGTCACCTGAAAGTTCTTTTTTTCTGTCCCTTTTACAGATCCCAACAAATTCAGTTGGGCTGATTGAGTACAGGGCACATCCTTTCTGGATGCAAAAGTACTGTCCCTCACATGAGCGTGATGGAACTCCTCGGTGTTGCAGTTGTGAAAGAATGGAGGTGAGATGCAATGGCAAAATTTCTGCTTCCCCCATTCTACCCATCTTCCCGCCCATCCACTCATAAAAAAGGAAAAATAAGAACCACTAGGATATAAAATACCTATTCTCGTCTCAAAAACACAGTATATTATTACTTGTATGGATATGCCATTACATAATAGTGTAGCTAATGCAAAACCCATGCAGCCAAGGGATACAAAATATCTATCACTTGATGACGGTCGGAAGCTATGTTTGGAGTGCCTAGACTCTGCAATAATGGATACACATGAATGCCAACCCCTTTACCTTGAAATACAAGATTTTTATGAAGGTTTAAATATGAAAGTGGAACAGCAAGTTCCTTTACTCTTGGTTGAGAGACAAGCATTAAATGAGGCCATGGAGGGAGAAAAGAATGTAAGGCTAATACACTGGAACTTTATGAGGAATGTGCCTTCTCTTTTTGCTCCTTTGTTTTGACTTTTTGGTGTTTTTCATTGTGTAATTATTTGTGTTTAGGGTCATCATCACTTACCTGAGACTAGAGGGCTCTGTCTGTCAGAAGAGCAGACTGTTACCACGGTATGAATTTTGTTTTGAAACTTTTACTTAAATTTCAGCTTTTAACTTAATATATATACTCGTTTATTAGAATATAACTCTTCATTTTACTCAAACTACCAGGTTCTAAGGAGGCCAAGAATTGGAACAGGCTATCGGCTGATAGACATCATAACAGAACCTCATAGGTTAGTTCGCCGTTGTGAAGTGACAGCAATTCTGATTTTATATGGACTTCCCAGGTATTCTCTACCATTCTCTAGGTTTGTTTTCCTTAATAAATAATAACAGCTGCTCAAGAATTTGTTTTATGACCACCCGTCTTTCTTGTACACAGGTTGTTGACAGGGTCAATTTTGGCTCATGAGATGATGCACGCATGGCTTCGTCTTAAAGGTTTTCTATGCTTCAACTGTAGTTGGTATTGAAGTGATGATGGGGTAGTAATTTCTAATAGGGGTATTTGACAGGTTATCCCAATTTAAGGCCAGAGGTTGAAGAAGGGATATGCCAGGTATTGGCTCATATGTGGTTGGAGTCTGAGATCTATTCTGGGTCTGGAAGTGATGTTGCTTCCTCTTCTTCCTCCTCCTCCTCGTCCTCTTCTTCTTCACCATCTTCCTCATCTATATCATCTAAGAAGGGTAAACGTTCTGACTTCGAGAAGGATGTTGGTAAATTTTTCAAACACCAGATTGAGACAGATACATCATCAGCCTATGGGTATGGATTCAGAGAAGGTAATAAGGCAGTTAATAAATATGGTCTCCGAAGCACGCTGGACCACATTCAGATGACCGGAAGTTTTCCTTACTGATTCATGGTGTTTGCCACCATGATTAATAAAAGCCTCATCCCTTCTTCCATATAACTTTCGAGGAACAAAACCCATATTCATGAACTAATCCATCACAAAACTATCAAGTGATGAAATTTCGCTTTTCTATGCACACTTGGTGTAAATTTTCTTTGATAGCTGACACAAACACAGTATAGCATGTATTTAGAAACTCTTTAAAGGATACTTGCGTAAAAATGAGGATATAATAACTTGTTTTGAAACTCTTTAAAAGGATACTTATATAGAAATGATTATACATTTTCTGTCTATTATATCTTTCTGTTATTGTTCTGCGAAGAGACCGTAGCCCACCCATAATAGGCTTTAATGATTTTTACAACCCTTCTCAACGTCCTGGCATGATAGCCGCAATAATATTTCTTTAATAAATATTTGACAATTTTACTTTTTTAATAGATTTAAATATAAATGATCAGTTTATTTTTTAATTTCAAATTTAGTTGAATTTTTTAAATAAAAAATATTTTAAAAAATACACCTATTTTAATATTTGTAAAATAAAATAAAAAATAAATCAAACTAATGGTTTTGCATTTTAACTTGAATTAAATGGACTAAAAATTTAATGAATGATAATTAAAAAGTGTCAAGTGTGACTATATGTAATTTTAAAATTTATTTATAAAGAATTTAAATATTTTGTTATTAACTTTTAAAATTGAATGGATTTTTTTTTTTTGACAGAAGCATTGAATGATTATTTTTGCACAGAAAATAAATTAATAATAAGTCAGTGGTGTCATTAATAAATTGACATTAACTCTGATCACACATCCTTGGCTATTCAGAATTAGACAAAAATATCATGGATAAAATTTTCCAAAATAATTATATAATTAAAATATCGATGATGTTTAGGGGGATTGAAATGAATAATTAATTTATTTAGGGTTTTTTAAAAAACAATTATATAAATAGCAAAAATATTTGAAACGTAAGCTCGTTTGGGCAACCATATTAAAGGTCTAACAGTAAACGGAACCCAAAACCGAATCGAAATTTTCTTCCCTGCTTGTCGACGGAAACTGAAGATAAAACCATCGTTTTCCAACGAACTGGTATTCTGTCGAGTTCGATAACCATTTATAACTTGCACTAAAAGTTGGGAATCGCGTTAGTTGATACATCTCTTATAGTAACTACGGCGGGATGACCGCATTCTCACGCGCACAAAGTGTATGATGATTTGACAACACAAAGTTCCAGGGTAGCTTGGTTATTTTTGTAGTCTTCGCGTATTACAAATGTTTGCCAAGAGGTTTTTGCTTGCTATTAATCTATCAAAAACCATAACCCAGTTGCCATCTCGTTCTTTTGTCCAAGCCCCGTTCACCAATAAACTCACCCTCTATCTCCGCCGAGCACAACTGATTGACTCTATCCGACTCCGACTCCGACTCCGTTCCAACTCATCCAATTCTCTCTCATCTCTTCTAAACGACCGATTTATAGACCCTTTCATTGTGACTCACGCACTTCGCTGCGCCCCCAATGCGGAATCTGCGCTTTCCGTCATTGAAACACTAAAAACAAACCCGAGTTTTTTGCATAATCAAGGTACCCTTTATGCGCTGGCCACAGTTTTAGCTAAGTCCCAGCGAAGCGATAAACTTAAAACCCTGATGGATGACATTAGTTCCGGCAGGTTTATGAATGTTACTGTTAGTTTTATAGACCGTATGCGATGGTACAGTACAAGTGGAGACTTTGACTTGGTTATTAGTACATGGAATGAATATAGACAAACTGAGAAGCGTGCGAGCACTGAATATTATAACATTGTAATGAGTGTTTATGCAAATACAGGTAAGAATTTTGAAGCTGTAGAGATGTTTAGAACAATGATCGATGAAGGGGCTGTTCCAAATTCTAGGACTTATACGGTTATGATTCAGCATCTTGTGATTATCGGGAGATTGGATTCAGCAATGGAAGTTTTTAATATATTGCCATTTATGAGGATTAAGAGGACTTTGAGGCAGTACTTCGTTTTGGTAGAGGGATTTATTGGAGTTGAGCGGTTTGATGAAGTTAAGAGTTTGCTTAATGAAATGCGGGATGATGGCAAGTTTCCTGGTGGGGCTATGCGTGTGGCTTTGCTACAGATGCAGGAGGCTGGATTTGTTCAGGATGTCAATGAATTTCTGAGGGATATGTTGCCAGATGAGAGAATAAGGAATGTAGGTTTTTGTGAGGATAGTAGTGACGCAGATGAGGATGATAATGTTGATAATGAAAATGGTGATGGAAATGTGGATGGAGTTAAGTTGAAACCATGGTTGGATACGAAAGAATTGGCAAACGCATTGAATGAGTGGAGTCCTGAGGTGGTATCTGTTTTGGAAGATGCTAAATTTGTGTGGACGTCTCGATTGGTTTGCAAGGTTCTCAGGAATGTCAAATCTCCAGAAATAGCTTGGCATTTTTTCTGTTGGGTTGGTTGGCAGCCGGGATACACTCATGATGTTTACACAATAGAAAGGATGATAGCCATTGTTGCACGACATGGGCATGTTGAATTGGTTGACAGACTCATGTCCAAGATAAGAACAGGGAAAATGAAATTGCCTTTTAGCACCATCAGGTTAATCATTGATTTCTATGGAATTTCAAAGAAACCTGACGCTGCTTTGAAAGTCTTCCATAATGATAGAATGCTCTGTGGTCCAATTTCAATGTTTAATTTGATGCTTTTGTATTCATCTCTCTTACGAACATTGACCAAGTGTAAGAGGGATTTTGTAGCCATAACAGTGCTTGAAGAGATGTTTTTAAGTGGTATTTGCCCAGATGTTCAAACATTTTCGGGGTTGATGTATCATTTTTCTCTGAAGGGAGATATTCAAACTGTGCAGAAATTATTTACAATGGTCAGGCAGAGTGGTGTTGAGCCAGATGCTTATATGTTTAAGGTACTGATTCAAGCTTATTGTAAATGTCAGAGAGCTGCTCTAGCATTTAGGGTTTTTGAAGACCTTTCCAATTTAAATTTGATGCCTGATGCTGCCACCAAAGAATTGCTTGTGAAGAGCCTTTGGAAGGAAGGACGGCGAAAAGAGGCTGCTGCTGTAGAAGAGAGATGTGCAGCGGTAAATGACGTCCTTCCACTGGCATTGCGCGATCATATATGGAAAATCAGCTCTTTAGATCTCACAAGAGTTTATAATATTTATTGCAGCAGTTTTAGGTCAATGAATGGTTAAATTTTCAAAGCAACGATCTTCTTTGTGGCCGAATATTAGGAACTTGGCATTAAATTATTTTATTTTATTTTTTTTTTCTGTGAACATAGTTTTTCTTTTGTATCTGCATTTTTGTATCATGTTGGTAGGGAATGAAACTGTTTTCCAATCTTTAATCTTTGATAGGAAGTAATGCATTATTTTTGGGGAAGAAAATGCAGTAACACTATGTTGGTTTCTGGGGTCACAATTTGTGGAAAGAGATTCTGATGTTAAATTTGCGTGTTTTCAAACCTCAGACAAAGCAGCGCGCAAGTGAACTACATTTGACTTAGTTTTCAGTTAAGCATGCACTTGCACTGGTAATACAGGTAAGATTATCTTTCGCTTCTTTTACCATAACTCGTCTTTTCTCCTCTGTAATTTAACCACATGATTATCATAGGCTGTCAAGGGATTGGATGATTTAAGCAGTTCATTTGATTTGTCATATAGTCATCAGATAAATGAAAACTATTTACAGTAAGTCTACTTTCTTTGTCTGTTCTGGTTTATTTTTGGACATGGCTGTAAACCGAACTTCCCTGGAGGTTTCCAAAAGGCAATTGCACGTCCTTACTCCTGGATGTAAGAATTTGTGCTAACAAATTGCACGTCCATATTCCTTGCAATTGTATATTGGATTTTGTCTCTAAGCAATGATGCTAGAGTGCAGGAACCATCAGAATCTTCTGTTGCTCTATTATGCAATTCTAGTGGAGCCATCAAAGTACCTGGTTGCGAGTGATTGGCTCGCTGACTTTGCTTATAAAATTTGTGGGACGGACAACTTCTTGCCGTCCTTGCTTAGGTTCTCTTATTAAACTAATCAGATGATTATCAAAGATATTTAGTAGCCAGAGAACTATATTACAAAAAATTAGAAAGTAATGGAAATTTTGTAGCCTCTGATTTTCTTTTGCTTATATGAATATTCTGAGATAGTGATATACTAAACCATTTATGCACCACGTCAGAAGATGTCCCTGGTAGAGGAGGAGAAAACTATGAGAATCATTCCAATCAAAGCCAGAGACAAGTGCTTCTTGCATTTTCATTCACAGAATCAATTTTTGTATCAGAATCAAAAACTCCCCATGAGCTACGTTGCTTAGCTTTTCCATCAACTTGAAGTGAAGTTCTACCGTATTAAATAGCTCATGCAACATTAACTACCCAACTGCCCAACCCATCAAGTTTATATCAGTGGCAATGCTTTTTCTTTCCTTCCAGGATCTGTTTTTCCTGCTTTTGTTTTTCTCCACTAGCCTTATCACCGCTCAACTGCCTACTGCAAATGGGACAGATTTTTCATGCTCCGCGGATTCCCCTACATCATGCCGAACATATGTCACATACCTTGCCCAGGCACCAGAATTCTTGGACCTTGGTAATATATCTGAGTTATTTGGGGTCAGTCGTTTACTGATTGCAAGAGCTAGTAACTTAGCCTCTGAGGATGCCCCGTTAATTCCAAACCAACTCCTGCTGGTACCTATAACCTGTGGTTGCTCTGGAAACCAATATTTTGCTAACATCAGTTATCAGATCAAGAAAGGTGATAACTATTACTTAGTTTCAATCACTCTGTTCTAGAATCTCACTTCTTGGCAGATTGTGCTAGAAATGAACCCCCATCTAGATCCGAACCTACTGCATGTTGGTGTCAGAGTGGCCTTTCCTTTTTTCTGTAAGTGCCCTTCGAAGACTCATTTGGTAAATGGAATTATCTAATTACTCATGTCTGGCAACCTGGTGATGATGTCTCTCAAGTAGGTGCTAAACTTAATGCAGTACCAGCTGATATTGAGACTGAAAATAACTACCGAAATTTTAGTGATGCGGTGAATCTTCCCGTACTGATTCCGGTGTCAAGACTACCAATTCTTTCTCAATCTTATCTGTATCGTCCTAAAAGAAATGAATCCAAACATCATAGGATTCTGATCACTGTTATAACCATAGGAGGTGTTTTTTTCGTTTTACTTATAGCAGCTTTCACAGTTTATATTCACCTTTCACTCTGCAAAAAAATAAGGATACTGAGTCGCAATGGCTCCTCTTTGGTTAGTGCTGATTTGATTCCAATGAAGGAGCATGCAAAAAGTGGGCGTTTTGAGCCAAAATTTGCCCAGGATAAGCTACTTCCAGGGGTTTCGTGTTACCTAGGAAGGCCAAGAGTGTACGAGATTAAAGTGATTATGGAGGCCACCATGAACCTAAGTGAACATTAAAGGATTGGAAAATCAGTATACAGGACCACAATTGATGAGAAAATATTGGCTGCAAAGAAAATCAAGGAAGATATCACAGAGGAACTAAGGATTCTACAAAGAATAAACCATGCTAATCTAGTGCAGTTGACGGGTGTGTCGTCAGATTCTGAGGGGAATCGATTCTTGGTTTACGAATATGCTGAAAATGGATCATTGGATAAGTGGTTGCATCCCGAATGCAAATCTTCATCATCTTCTGGTTCTACTGTTTTACTCACTTGGAGCCAGAGGTTACGTGTAGCTCTAGATGTGGCCATGGGTCTGCAATATATGCATGAGCATACTCAACCAAGCCTTGTTCACAGGGATATCAGAACAAAGAACATACTTCTAGACTCCAGGTTCAAGGCCAAGATTGCAAATTTCTCGTTGGCTGCACGTGCTACGAATGATGTTATGCCCAAAGTAGATGTGTTTGCTTTCGGGGTTGTTCTGTTGGAGTTGCTTTCAGGAAAGAAAGCCGTGAAAACAAAAGAAAATGGTGAGACTGTTATGCTGTGGAAGGAGATCCGCGAGTTATTGAAAGTTGAAGTGAAGAGAGAGGAGAGGCTAAGAAATTGGATGGATCTCAATTTGGAGAGCTTTTATCCAATTGATGGTGCTCTGAACTTGGCTACCTTGGCAATAGCGTGCACGCGGAAGAAATCTTTTTCCAGACCAAGTATGGCAGAAATTGTCTTTAACCTTTCTGTTCTTACTGAATCTTCTGAGACGTTAGAAAGGTCTTGGACTTCTGGGTTAGAAGAAGAAGAAGTTTTCCAGATTATCAATCCGGTCATAGCCCGCTGATTTACTAAATTAAACTAGACCTCATCCTAATCATGTTTCATGAAATAAAATGCCTGTAAATATTGTTTTGGTGAATCACAGAAGGAGAATGCATGGTTTTGGTTTTCTCAGTTTTGTTTGGTTTCCGTTTTGCGAATAGTTGATACAAAATAAATTTACAATGATAGCTTCTTCTCTATAAACGTGTCACAGAACTATATTATTGCATTTAAATAGTAAAATATAGTGACCAAAACATGGATGCAAAGAAATTTAACATCTTTATCATACTTTAAGCCCGCTCCAAAAACAAGGGTTCTGCTCTCTGCATATCCAATTGAATCTTCATCAAGTATGAAACTACTTCAGCCATGCTAGGTCTGCTCTCAGGTTCTTCTGCAATACAGGCAAGACTCAGCTTTACCATACGCTGCGAATCTCCATTTTATTCTTCGCTTGCAAATGAGGATCAACCAGGCAACTAAACTTATCCTCTGCATTTCCTCTTTCCATAATCGAGAAGACTGCTTCCGCTAGGAGAATTTCCTTTCCATCCTGCATGTATACGGCTTGTTTTCCTGCAATATGCTCCAGCATAACAACTCCAAAAGCATACGTATCCATCTCAGGTGTTACTGAGCCATATTCCATGCACTCAGGAGCCATGTAATCTTTTGTTCCCACAGAACATTTAATAGATGAATTTCAACTTTCTTCCCTTACTGCTGAACGAGCAAGACTGAAATTTGCAAGTTTAGTGCTTAAATTCTTATCAAGTAGAATTTGCTACTGCTTATGTCCTTGTGCACATATGCAGGATCAGTGCAGTTGTGAAGATAATGAAGTCCGTGAGCAACATCCAAAGCAATCAGAAATCTACTATCCCAACTCTCAAATTCCGGATACCTTTTCGTCTGCAGCCAGTTCCTTAGAGAACCGTTCTCCATAAATTCATAGACAAGGTAAAAAACAATATGATGCTCGCATGCTACAAAAAGACTGATCAGATTGAAGTGGTTAATCTTTTTAAGCAAATTCACCTCCTTGGATACACTTTTGTTCATGTTTTTTATGGCTACCATATTTCCATTGAGACCCCGCTATAAGCAGAACCACTTATTATGTTTTTGGAGCTGAAATTTTCAGTAGCCATATTTAATTCTTCAAATTTGTAGAATTTCAATCCTTGATCCACGTCAGCAACACTAACCAGGAAATTGTCAGGTAGGTCGCACTTCTTTTTCCCTTTTCCATACTTCTGAGCAGCCTCATCTCTTCTCTTCTTATAGTGAAATAAGACTATAGACAAGAAATAAAAGAACTAGTAGAGAAATTCCAATTCCAGTCGAAATATATATTCCTTTTGTCGACTTCTTTTGGTACCTCTGAGTTGGAACAAATGGAGAAGAACTGGGAGGTGGAGGGTAGTGTATTATGGTTTGACTGCTTGAAGGTTCAGTTGACAGAGGAATAAGAATTGTTGTGAAGGGATATAGGAATGGATCATTTTCAGTGAATACGTTTGCATAAACTACACTTTCCGCACTTATATTAAACCTCTTACTCATATCAGGAACACTATCACCCCAACTAACCAAATATGTTAAAAGGAATTTGGTTCCGTTTACAGTTTGACTCCTTGCAGAACAAGCACACCGAAGCGGTACTTGTACTGTCAAACCTGGATACAAGCTAACATCACTGTAGCTGTTCTCACGCTTAAGAATATCACAAGTGGATAAATCCTGGTACGTAATGTTTGCTATTGTCAAATAAGTGTCATTTTGGGTTGGAACGAGGAAAGAGGTGTCGGCTTGATAGTGTTAGGAATCATCACCGACTTAAGGAGAAACTTCCAGAATTTTTCCTTTCTACCGACATTCAAGAAATATTGAGATGTATGTAAACGGAAATACTAAAATATTCTAGAATTATAGAAATGTAGAAAGGTCGGTTGCAAACCAACTTTAATCACCTATAAATACATATCATGGGAATGCATAAGTGTCATGGGAATGCATAAGTGTGCACGACAAAAATTGAATGTGTATGGAAGTGGCAGACAAGTGTATGTTGCTAGTGTTGCTAACATTCAAAGAAACAAGTGGAGAGGAGGTAAACCACTTGCGTAAAAGGAGTGTTGTGGGTGTGGAAAAGTGTAAGTAGAGAGTTTTCATGTGTAAAACAAGGAAAAAAGTGCTTGATTTGCTTGTATGCAATACTTGTATTATATAGTGTACAAGTGTTGATTTGATAAATAAAATGGTGTTTATTTCTTTAAAAATTGATATTAGAGTATAATCAGTTAGAGACCGATATTGTCATCAATTGAAATAAGGTGATCCGAGTTCATGAGTATTGGGTGAAGTATATATTATAGTTCGTGTACAATCGAAAATTGTAAAGCTTGATTGGTCAGGGACTAGGCTTACTTAATTGAAAATCAAGTTACAATAGTGACAAACTTAGTATTTTATGCGAGAACCAAGCATGTTGAAATACAATATCATTATATTCGAGATATTATAAGAAAGTATAGAGATGATTTCCATTCTCATAGAAGAGCAAATAGCAGATGTATTTATAAAAGGGACTTTTTATTGTTAAATTTAGAAAATTGCTAAAGTAATTTGGCATGGTTAATTGTTCAAAAATGAAGATAACAAGAGTCATTATTGAGGAGGAGTGTTAGGAATCATCACTTATTTATGAAGAAGCTTCCAAAATTTTTCCTTTCTACTGACGTTTAAGATACATTGAGATGTATGTAAATTGACATACTAGAATATTCTAAAATTATAGAAATGTAGAAAGGTCGGTTGTAAACTAACTTTAATTACTTATAAATATGTGTCATGCGAATATCCAAGTGTGTACAACAAATATTGAATAAATGCATGTGAGGGACAGAGAAGTGTGTGTAACTGGTGTAGCAAACATACAAAGGAATAAATGGAGAGTAGGTAAAACACTTGTAGAAAAGGAGCGTATAAGTGTAGAAAAGTGTAAATGGAGAGTTTTTATGTGTAAGCCATGTATAGGAAAAAGTGTGTGAGTGCTTGATTTGCTTATATGTGATACTTGTATTGTATAGTGTATAAATATTGATTTAATAGATAAAAGGGTGTTTACTTCTCAATAAATTGGTATTAGAGCGTAGTCATACTGGGACCGATATTGTGATTAATTGAAGTAAGAGATTCGAGATTGTGAGTAGCATGTGAAATGGAAATTATTGCTCATACACAGTTTAGGACTATGAAGGTTGATTGGTCAGAGACTAGGCTTACTTAATAATTAAAAATCAAGTCACGATGATAGATAATTTAATATTTCATGCGAGAACCAAACACGTTAAAGTATATTACATTATATTTGAGAGAATGTATTATAAGTACAAAGATGGTTCCCATTCACACAAAAAATCAAATAGTAGATTTATTTACAAACGGACTTTCTATTATCAAGTTTGAAAATTACAAAAGCAACTTGGCATGGTTAGTCATTCAAAAATAAAGATGATGAGAGTCAATGCTAAGAGGGAATGTTAGGAATTATCACTTACTTAAAGAGAAGCTTTCAGAATTTTTTCTTTCTATTGACGTTCAAGAAACATTGAGATGATGTTAACTGACATATTAGAATATTCTAAAATTATAAAAATATATGAAGGTCTATTGTAAACTGACTTTAATAACTAATAAATACATCTCATGGGAATGTATAAGTGTGTGCAACAAAAACTAAATAAGTGTGTGTGAGTGGCAAACAAGTGTGTGTAGCTAACATACAAAAGAGTAAGTAGAGAGTAGGTAAAACACTCGTGAAAAAGGAATGTCGTGAGTGTAGAAAAGTGTAAGTGGAGAGATTTCATATGTGCAAAGCATGTATAATAAAAAGTATGTAAGTGCTTGATTTTCTTCTCTCTAATACTTGTATTATATCGTGTATAACTATTGATTTGATAAATTAAAGAGGGATTATTTCTCAACAAATTAATATCAAAGCATGGTCTGGGATCAATATTATGTTCAATTAAAGCAAAGAAATCTGAGATCGTGAGTAGAGCATGAAGTAGAGATTATTGTTTGTGCACAATCTAGGACTGTCAAACTTGATTGATCGAGGACTATAGGCTTCCTGGATAATTGAAAATCAAGTCATGATGGTGAAAAGTCTAGTATTTCATATGAGAACCAAACATGTTGAAATACATTATTATTATATTCAAGAGAAGGAACTGAGTATAGATATGGTTCCCATGCACACAGAAGGCCAAATAGCAAATTTATTTACAAAAGGACTTTCCACTATCAATTTCGCAAAATTATAAAAGTAAGTCAGCATAGTTAGTTATTTGAAAATAAGGATGATGAGAGTCGGTGTTGAAAGGGAGTGTTAGAAATCATTATCAACTTAAAGAGAAGCTTCTAGAATTTTCCTTTCTACTGAAATTTAAGAAACATTGAGATGTATGTAAATCGACATATTAGAATATTCTAAAATTGTAGAACTATAGGAAGGCCGGTTGCAAATCAACTTTAATCACATATAAACACATGTCATGGGAATGTATAACAAAAATCGAATAAATGTGTGTAAGTGGCAAACAAGTATGTGTATTTAGTGTAGCTAACATACAAAGGAGTACGTAGAGAGTAGGTAAAACACTTGTGAAAAAGGAGTGTTGTGAGTGTAGAAAAGAAAGTGGAGAGTTTTTATATGTGTAAAGCACATATAAGAGAAAGTATGCAAGTGCTTGATTTGCTTTTCTATAATACGTGCATTATATAGTTCACAATTGTTGATTTAATAAATAAAAGGGTGTTTGCTAATTAACAGATAGTATGACCTGAACAGGAATAACTTACCAAAACGATCATTTATTTGCCTGAAAACAAGGCCGTTGTTAAATTTAAGATACTGTTAATGGGGCAAAGTTTAGTGGGATCTGAAAATGTGCAGTTTGATATGCTAGAGATTGTATCATAAGGAGGTTGAGATTTGAAGATTAAATAGGCTCTAGAGGAACGCTTATTACCATTATAGGTGTAAAGAAAATTCGAAGATAGGCCTGTCTCATCATCATTATGACAACTCATAGCTGAATTTTCTAAATAATTTTGTTAAGCATGATGTTTTGGCATTGAAAATCATAAAATAAGAGAAAAATTAGCAGAAGTTGATCCATAGGAAAAAATTTCTTATTTAAAAAGTAAGATTAAAAACTCAATAGTTTTGCAAAATTATAATCTTAACTAGGCGGAAGGCATTCCAGATCTTTACTATTAGATAGAACAATCATCTATTGATTAAGTGTGATCGCTAGAGTGCAGATACCCTAATTACTGTTAGGTAAACTTTTTTCTTTCTCTGTGGATACAAAATAATATAGTAGGTGTCTTTGTTCCTTATTTGATTTTTAATTTTTTCTTATTTTTTTTCATTGTAATGTTA
Organism: Trichilia hirta; assembly: GCA_035221805.1. NCBI lineage: Eukaryota > Viridiplantae > Streptophyta > Magnoliopsida > Sapindales > Meliaceae > Trichilia > Trichilia hirta. The sequence continues at coordinate 1,584,545 of JAWDEX010000020.1, read as the reverse complement.
TTAAAAAGAGTGCAAAAGAGAGAGAGAGAGAGTGAAAATTTGAGAGGAAGAAAACATATGAGAGAAGGGAAGAAAAGAAGAGAGAAAAGTTTTCATTTTTTTTTTATTGTGCAGTTTCGATCAAACATCTTTTTCAGAGAATATAACTGTTGGATCCGGTTGAAATTTGATCTAAGAGTTTTTAAGATCGTGTTTTATGATCTAAACAGTGAAGATGGATTTTTGTATTTGTAGCATCAGTTTTGAGTCATAAATAGTGGCTGACAATATGCAAATTTTGTTTTATTATACAATTTTCATCAAACTTTCAATTCGGCCTTAATAACCATTGGATTGTCATAAAATTTGGATAAAATTTTTTAAAGATCTAGTTTTACAAGTTGAACAGTGAAGATGATATTTTATGCACTATAACATTAGTTTTTGAGCAAAGAACAGAAACTTAATTTTGGATGAATTCTCTTTATACTTTCTCAATTTGTTACTCCTGTTATTGTTGATTGTTTCTCCTTATTTGGTACCTAATTTGTGGTCATTTGGGAGAATATTTTATAAGACTCTTTTGATATAGTAGAGCTTTTTTGATGGACTTGAGGTCTATTGATTTTTACCTTTGATTGAAAGGGATTTTTCACGTAAAAATTTTAATTTCTCTTAATAGATATTTTGTGTTGATTGATATATATTTTTTTACCTATTATATTTACTGTTACACATTATTATTATGCTAGAATTTGAGTGCTCCTAATATATTCAAGTAAAGAGGAAAGTTTAAACTGAATTTTTATTTTGCTGTGTTATTTGGTTTTGTATTATTTTAGTGTTTTATTCCCAACAGTGTGGTATTAGAGATTATTGGTTGAATATTCATGATTTTTTTATTTAAATGATGGAGAAAAATATTAGCAAAATGGTGTGTTTGAATGGTAGTAATTATTACAAATGGAAAGGTAAAATAAAAGATCTTTTATTTATAAAAAAGATGCATTTGCCTGTATTTGCTACTCAGAAGCCCAAATCTATATCTGATGACAATTGAAAATTTGAACATCAGCAAGTTTGTAGTTATATTAGGCAATGGATAAAAGATAATATTCTTAATCACATTAATAATAAGACACATGGTAGAACCTTGTAGGATAAGTTTAAGATACTTTATGCTTCAAAGATTGATAATAGTAAACTATTTTTACTTAAACAGCTAATAAATTTAGGATACAAAAAAGGCAATCCTATTTCAAATTATTTGAATAATTTTTAAAGTGTTATTGATCAGTTGTCTAAAATGAGTGTAAAATTTTATGACGAGATATAAGGTCTTTGGTTGCTTAATACACTACCTAATTCTTAGAAAATTTTTCGTATTTTTTTAACCAATTCTGCTCTTAGTAGTACAGTGACTATAGAATATATTAAGAGTGGTATTTTGAATGAAGAAATGAGAAAAAGATCTTAGGGCTCATCTTCATACTCAGATGTTCTAGTTACCAAAGATAGGGAGAGAAGTAAATTCAGAGAATAGAGAGGTAGAGCTAAAGTCCAAGTATAAGAATGCCACTTGTGATCACTGTGGTAAAACAGGATATACCAAAAGGTTCTGTTTTATGCTGAAAAAAGAGATGAGACAGAAAAAGAAAGATGATGATAACAAAAATTGTATTGCTAATACTGTTAATGGTAATCTTCTTGTTACTCGTGATAAAAGTGTCATTAATTTAGTATGTCATGAGATGAGTTAGGTGATAGATACTAGTGTTTCTTATTATGTCATTTCAAGAAAGGATTTTTTTACTTTTTATACGTCTGGTGACTTTGGAGTATTAAAAATGGGAAATAATGACAAAATAAATTTGATTGGTGCGGGAACAGTTTGTTTGAAAACTAACAATGGTTCAAAATTAGTTCTTAATCAAGTGAAGCAAGCACCTGACATTCACTTGAACTTGATCTCTGCAGAAAAGCTTGATGATGATGGTTATTATAATATCTTCAGAGATAGACAATGGAAACTTACTAAAGGTTCATTAGTTGTGACTACAGGTAACAAGTCTTTTGATTTGTATATGTTACAAGATTCTATTTTTAGTGGCTTAGTGAATATGATGGAGAATAATACTTTATCAGAATTGTGGCATAGAAGGCTAAGTCAGATGAGTGAGAAGGGGATTAACTATTTACCTAAGAAAAAATATACTTTTTGGGATTAAGGAAGTTAAATTGAACAAGTGTGTTCATTGCTTGACTGAAAAATAGAGAAGAGTTTTTTTTCAGAGTCATCCTCTTTCAAGAAAGTCAGATTTGTTAGAATTTGTACACTTTAATATTTGTGGTCTTTTAAAGGTGATATCATATGGTGGTGCACTTTATTTTATGACTTTTATTGATAATTGTTCAAAAAAATTTTGGGTTTATATTTTGAAGACCAAAGATCAAGTTCTTAAGAAGTTCGAAGAATTTCAAGCCTTGGTTGAAAGACAAACAGGCAAGAAATTAAATGCATTTATATTGACAATGGTGGTGAATATTGTGGACTGTTTGATAACTATTTTAGACAATAAGATATTAGATATCAGAAGACTCCTCCTAAAACTCTTCAGATGAATGGTTTAGCTGAGAAAACGAATAGAACTTTAGTAGAGAAAGTTAGATATTTACTTACAGAGGCAAAACTTTCAAATTCATTTTAGGCAGAAGCATTTTGTATAGTAGCTTATGTTATCAATTTGTCTCCTACTATTATTTTGGATGGTGATGTTCCTGACAGAATTTAGTTTGGTAAAAATACTTTCTATGATCACTTGAGAGTTTTTGGATGTAAAGCATTTGTACATATTCTTAAAAATAAAAGGTTAAAATTAGATGTTAAGACCAAGCAGTGCAACTCTATTAGTTATGGTCAGGATGAGTTTAGCTATAGGTTGTATGATCCAGTTGAAAAGAAGCTTGTCACTAGTTATGATGTAATGTTCTTTGAAGACCAGACTATTGAAGACATTGAAAAGGCTGAGAAGAAAGATTCTGAAAGCAGTGAAAGATGGTTGATATTGAGCTAGTTTCTATAAATAATGCACCTAATAAAGCTGATAGTGACAATCAAGTTCAAAATGATCAGCAAAATATTAAAATTTCAAATGCTCCAATAAAATATTTTAAAATTGATCAGTAATTAACACCTACAGAGACAACAACTTTAGAGATTTCAGAAACTTCTTTTAAAAGATCTAATAGAGTGAAAAGACCCTCATCACATTATTCTCCTAATGAGTATGTACTTACTATAAATAGGAGAGAGCTTGAAAGTTTTAAAGAAGCTATAAAGAGTGAACAAAAAGAAAATTAGTTAGCAGCCATAAAAGATGAGATAGAATCTCTTTATGACATTCACACTTTTAATTTGATTAAGTTGCCTATAGATAGAAGAGCTTTGAAGAACCAGTGGATTTTTAGGATAAAGCATGAAGATGATACTTCAGTTCTATGGTACAAAGTTAAATTAGTTGTCAAGGGCTTTAATCCAAAGAAAGGAGTTGATTTTGATGAAATTTTTTCTCCAATTATAAAAATATCATCCATTAAAGTTATTTTAGGTTTAACAGCTTGTCTTAACTTAGAGGTTGAACAGATGAATGTAAAAACTACTTTTCTTTATGATGATTTAGAAGAGAAATTTTATATGGAACAACTAAAAGATTTCAAAGTTAAAGGAAAAGAGGATTATGTCTGTAGATTAAAAAAAAGTTTGTATGGTTTAAAACAAGCTCTGAGACAGTGGTACAAGAAGTTTAATTCTGTTATAAGAAAGTAAGGATTCAAGAAGACTATTTCTGATCATTGTGTTTTTGTGCAAAAATTCTCTAATGATAACTTTCTTATTTTATTGCTTTATGTTAATGACATACTTATTGTTGGTCATAATGCTTCTAGGATTACAAAATTGAAGCAGGAGTTAAAGAAGTTTTTTGCTGTGAAAGATTTAGGACCAACAAAACAAATTTTTGGCATAAAGATCATTTGTGATAAAAGACCAAGAAGTTATGGTTATCACAGGAGAAGTATATTGAAAAGATACTTTAAAGGTTTAATATGAACAAAGCTAAGGTGGTAAGTACACCTCTTTCTACACATTTTAAATTGAGTAAAAAGTAATGTCCTTCTAGTAAGGAAGAGAAGAAAGAAATGAAGAAAGTCCCTTATACTTTAGCAGTTAGTAGTTTAATGTATGCAACAGATTGTATAAGATCAGATATTTCTCATACTTTTGGTGTTACTAGTCGATTTCTTTTTAATTTAGGAAAAAAGCATTGGAACGCAGTAAAGTGAATTTTGAGATATCTTCGTGGCACTTTTAGTTTGTATTTGTGTTTTGGAATATAGAAACCTATCTTTTCGGCATTCACTGATTTAGACATGGCAGGAGATATTGATACAAGAAAGTTTACTTCAAGCTATTTGATTACCTTTGCAGGAAGAACTGTGTCTTGGCAATCTAGATTACAGATATATATTGCTTTATCTACCATAGAAGCAGAGCTTATTGCTGCTATTGAAGCTTGTAAAGAATTGATCTAGATGAAGAGATTTATGAGGAAGCTCAACTTTTCTCAAGAGAGGTATGTGTTACATTGTGATAGTCATAGTATAGTCTATATTGGAAAGAATTCTACATTCTATGATAGGTTAAAATATATTGATGTTAGATACCATTAGATTAGAGATATTTTAGATTCTACGTTGCTTGAACTGCAAAAGATTCATACGGATGATAATGATTTTGACATGATGATCAAATCCTTATCAAGAGGAAAGCTTGATACTTATTGCTTAATCGACAGGATAATGGTTTCCTCTACATAGTCAGGAGGGGCAGAATTATTGGGTAGACTTTTTCTTTTCTATGTGGATAAAAAGTCATATGGTAGGTGTGTTTGTTCCTTTCTTGGTTTTGATACCTTTGTCATTTTGTTTGATTTTCTTCTTATCTTTTTGACATTATAATGTTATTAAAAAGAGTGTAGAAGAGTGCAAGAGAGAGAGAGAGTGAAAATTTGAGAGGAAGAAAATGTATGAGAGAAGAGAAAAAAAGAAGAGAGAAAAGTGCTCATTTTTTTTTCATTGTGCAGTTTTGATCAAATATTTTTTTTGGAGAATATAATCATTGGATCAAACTAAAATTTTATCTAAAAGTTTCTAAGCTTGTGTTTTATGACATGAATGGTAAAGATGGATTTTTGTATTTGTAGCATCAGTTTTGAGCTGTGATTAGTAGTTGACAACGTGTAGATTTTGTTTTACTATATAATTTTCATCAAACTTTCGATCCGAACTTGATGACTATTGAATTTTCACGAAATTTGGATAAAATCTTTTAAAGATCTAGTTCTACAATCTGAACGGTAAAGATGATGTTTTGTTTATTGTAACATCAATTTTCAGGCGAAGAATAGAAGCTCGATTTTGGGTGAATTGTCTCTATACTTTCTCAATTTGTTACTCTTTTTGTTGTTAGTTGTTTCTCTTTATTTGGTATTTAATTTGTGGCCGTTTGGGAGAATATTTTATAAGACTCTCGATTTAGTGATACTTCTTTGATGGACTTGAGGTCCCGTGATTTTTACCTTTGATTGAAAGGGATTTTCTACGTAAAAATTTTGTTATCTCTTGATTAGTGTTTTGTATTGATTGATTTATATTTTTTTATTTATTATACTTGCTACCACATATTATTATTGTGCTAGAGTTTGAGTATTCTTAATATATTCAAATAAAAAAAAATTAGACTGAATTTTTATTTTACTATATTATTCGATCTTATATTATTTTAGTATTTTATTCCTAACAATTACGATACATGCAATGATTTAAAAGTAAATAATTAGCCAATTTTAAATGCTTTTTAGTAGATGATTAACGGATCATGTTGTTAATTAGGTGGATAAACCAACTTGGCATATGTGATAATGACTTGTACAATTGGTTAACTGGAGGAAACTTCGTACCGCTGATTTCTCACTGCAATGAGAGTAATTGCTTTGAATCGGCATCAGAAATTATTTTAGCCGTATTTTCTTGAAAACCAACAAAAAAATTATTCATTAAAACTAATTGATAAATAAACTATAATTAGAGTAATTGCCTTGAATCGCAACATTATACATAAAAAATTTTAATATCATCCCAAATAATTTTATACTTTCAGTCGATAGTCATCACTATGTTTAATTTATTGTTAATATCATTATACTCTGCACACAATAAAACATCAAAATAAGAAGAATCATACGAAGAGTTTTCTAAAACTACATCAATTTTTGAAAATTTACTAACTAATTTATAAGACTACAAGTCAAAATAAAAATATGATAGAATGCAAAATAAGAAAATGTATATAACAAGAGGAAGCTCCAAAATATATAGAGTGTCTTCCGTGATATTAATTTACTCTTGTATTTTACTTATTAGCAATGATAAAAATAAACAAACTGTAGTTTCATTTAATAGAAAAGGGTTATATAATATAATTATAAACAATTTTATGATCTTTTGCAGTGATATAACAAGACAAAATCTTCAGTCAAAAGACTAAAATGAAATTGGCCAAGACAGTAATAACAAAAGTGAGACAAACTATAAGACTTTAATAGTATTTGTTCAATTAGAGTATAGTTTTGTAAAAGGTTAAGAACTAAACTGCAATCCTTCATATATCTCAACCACAATCATTAATTGAGAGAGAAACTAAAATTTTCACACTCTCATCTCACTCTATCCTATATTAAATTCAAATAAAAAATTAACATCTTATTTTTACGATAAATACTAAACCAATGAAATTATTCCTTTTAAGACAAATGTATGCACAATAGAACACTAATTTAATATGTACACTCTATTCACGTTGGAAAGTCGTGCTGCCGAAGGTGCCTTCAATGTTAGTCAATGGAATCCGATTATCGTGTTCCTAAATCCATTGCAGAACCAGCTAGCTTCCATTGGTTGCTTCAACGGAAAGTTGGCATAATGGCATTACATTGGAATCTAAATTTTGAATAAAGCCACCAGACAAACGTTTTGCAGAGGCAAAGAGTACTGCCTTCGCCAATTCTATATATACATATATTGATTGATCAAAATCAAATCACGTCATCAGCTGCACTTGTTGTTTCTTTAAATAATTACCTTAGTTTCCCCTATATGGATCCCCACAGCTTTGCCCTCTGCTTTAAGGATTTTTCTATAGAAGGCATAATGAGGTCTTTCAAAATGAATATATACGCATTTTCCACTGGTACAACTTAATTATATTTGATACCTTACTTTTTCTGCTAAAAAGAAGAAGATTTCGTAGTAATTAACTGAGAATCATATCAAATCATATTTTCTTTATTTTGCATATCAGCCTTAAGTTATTTTTATTGTAACGGGTACAGGAAATTAGGAGTACATAAACAAAAATACATTTTCTGGATGTTCAGAGGAATCACATTCATACATATTGTGTTGGATACATTCATTTACAAAAGCTTGTAAGAATTTAAGCAGCCATCATTTTGTAAAATTCATGATAATCAATGACTCCATTGCCATCCATATCAAAGACTTGAATCATGGCAACGCACTCATCATAAGATTTTGAATCACCTAATCGATTTAACATCCTTTGCAAACCTTTTGGAGTTATGCAACCTTTCGTCTCCGGCTCAAACATCTCAAAGGCCTTCTTCAAATCCTCATCTCCTTCTCCTTTCATCAGTTTCACAAAATCTTTAAAATCCAATAAACTGTCCCCATCCGTATCAAGATCGTCGATTGCTCCTTGAGCCTCTTCGTATGACATGTACTCTCCAATGGAACCAAAGTAAGCCCTAAGTTCAAGAGCTGAAATTTTACCATCCCCATCCCCATCAAAGTGACGGAAAACTTCCTTGAAGTCTTCTTCTTTTGTTATTTTTTGGGGTGTACGTGGAGACCTAGGGGAATTAGGAGAGGCTAAGCTAGACTTTGATCGGGGACGATGAAAACTTAACCGAAGACCCTTGTTAGAGAACCATTTCGAGGGCTTAGAAACTTTGACATTTGCCATCTGATGAATCTAGTTCTTGTAGGATATTATGTCACTAGCAATAGCATGTAACAAATTTTATAGTGATGTAAACGATGCTTTTTCCCTGAAATTGCTTGGAAGATGATTTTATGGAAGAGGAAATTGCATGGTAGTTTCCGAAACGGGTCCCAAAATTGATTGACTACTGTCCTTGTAATCTGTGACTGTTGCGCACTCTCTAAGGCGTAAAATTGACGACCCCATATTCTTTACTCTTTAGGTTCACTTTAGCGTCAAGAGTGTTCTCTAAGTCTGTAAAGTTGGAATTAAGAGTAATGACATTGACAAAAGCTGGTAATCATTTGACTTAAATCTGTCTGCCTAAGTCCTAACCCGGTCAGATATATACCGACCTATTCGTAGTGATAATTTAGTCTTTAAATTAATTAGGTAGGAGTAGTGGAAATGATACCTCTTGCTAAATGCCAAACAGCGTAGTGACGTATTTCGGTGCCTAGTGCTGATTACATCTGCGTGCGTATGTTTCACGCAGGTTTTACGACTTGTTATCTTTTCCAATCCATTTTCCCCTTTTCATCGCTATGGCAGACCTGGAAACGTCAGTTTTCGTAATAAGAAAGGCTCACATCAAAAGCTTCGATGAAACACAGTTGTATATATTGTTTAATTAGGTGGGATGAATATTAACAGAAGGAGAATTCGTGCTTTCCGCTCCTTTTATTTCCATTTACTTGGATGGTAGTTAAATTCACGGAGACACTTGAACCTAATCTAAGGTTTTATCGTTTTGATAGGGACGTTAGCAGGAGGCAAATGGAAATCAGCATGCACCGACGCTGACTGAAGCAATATATTGGTAAACTTGTTGTAGTTTTCTCAGTCGTGAAATGGTACAGGCTAATTCATTGGACTGTTACATCTCCGTTGTCTCACCTTATCTAAAATCCTATGGATGAAAATTCTCACAAATTGAAAACCTGTTCTTTGTTTGTTTTAAGAGTATTTAGCATAAATAATGCACGTAAAATTTTTTTCCAAATCTTCATGTGTGCCATGGTTTTATTTTCCATCACTTTTAAAAGGTAAAATATATTTTAATAAAATAAAAAAAATTTAATATTACATCAGCTATGCAATAGACTGACTGACGAGTTGGTTTTAAGAAAATTCTATAATTTTAGATACGGTTCATTCACTTGCATCTTATCAGGTCAAACCTTGTCAATGGAGGGAGTTGTATTCCCTTGATCGTTGATACATAAAAGAAAAAAGAAGGCAGCAAGATGGCCTAAGTGAGACAACTAGAAGATGGAATCACGGAATCGTTTCGGACACGAAATATATCAAGGCAGCTTCGAGTTGTTGGGGCTTGGATTGGGTCTAGGGTTGGATTTGGATTATGAGGTGGACTATAGATAACTTGTTCGAAGTTGGCCTTGAGTACAAAGTCTCATATAGCCTCTGTACTCTGTATGAGTGTAGAAACTATTTTAATCTTATACTCACGCAGCACGCCAAATTATTATAGAACATGAGTTCTCTCTGACCTCATCGCACCAAACAGACTAGAATTTTTGCTACATCTCTTCTAATCCTACGCTATATCAAATTCAAAAAAGAAAATCCTGCGATGTATGATGATTTTTCATTATTAAATTTTATTACTTGTATTGAGCTCACGACTTTACAAACTTGGATTTAGATTTTTCTATCTCCAAAAATTTAATTTTATGGTACTAGAGAAACTATAACGTTAGTTTATTCTTCTATGGGGTTTATTAAGAGTAGGAATATAATAGGGTCATTTGTGAAATTTAAGGTGAATGTTAAATGTGTAATTTTAAAATTTATTGAGATAGATATGGAGGAGTAATAGCATGTTTCTTGAACCCCTAATGACCTAGTAGCATCGGCACCCCATCTTGGTGGACAAGTGGCTTAAAATGTCCAAAATAATAATAATAATAATAAATTAATATTTTTTGTTAAAAGAAAAAGAAAAAAAAGAAAAATGCCTCATCAACGGTAAGGAGCTCCACGCATACTACATTGAAGGAGAGAAAAGATTTTATTAAATCCTCAAATGTAAAATTATTTAAATTATATTTCATTATCAGATTTGCACCGTTTTTATTTCAGTCAAATATTTAAATATCCGTTTCCATTCACAACCGTTCACTTCACCAGTACGAATGCAATGCTTTGATTATTTACATTTACTCCACTACGGACACGACAAAAAAAGTCAGAAAAGATTGGAAGCTCTTATCTCTAAGGGTCATTATCGCTTGATTCCCTAAGTTTGAAGTATTATCATTTAGATCAGATGCTTTAACTAATAGGCACTTCCCTCCCTTTCTTAAATAAAATAAATTAAATAACCATTAATAAAATTTTGCATAGTCTGTGAAAAAAATTAGAGATGGGCACGTGAAATTTAGATTGGTGTGAGATAAAATTTTAAATTGAATCAAATTTTATGATTTTGAAATTACTTTAATACAATTTAATTCATTAAAAATATTATAAATTGATTTAATCTAAATTGTAAAATATAGTTTAAAACGGTTTACATTCACGATTTAAATTATGTTATAAAATTAATAATACAATAGTTAATTAATATTAATTTTATAATATCGCATCAACGGTCAGGAAAGAGATTTATGAATAATTTTTTTTATCAATTGTTACTATATACAATCATGTATAAATTGAGATGACAAAGAAAAAATATTAAATTTTTTCATAGATAATATTAAATAATTTAATTTGTGATTTACAATTAATCTAATCCAAAATTTAAACTGCAAACAACAATTTAAAAAATATTAATTCATAAATTAATTTAAACATTTTTTATATTAATTCAAACCATTAATTTTAACAATTTATATCACTTTAAATTGAATCAATTTGAAAATACTTACTGCTAAAAAAATTATAGTGACAAGATAAAAAAAATAGGACAACTAACATTTAGGCTCCTCCAATTTAAGAATAATATCACGTAAATTCTTAAACTCAAAATAAATAACACCGAAATCCTTAAAGTATTATAAATACTAAAAAATTTTGTAAAAACTAACAAAATTATCTCAATAATAAAAATTAAACCCATTAAAAAAATAAAATAAAAGCTATATCCTTGACTAAAAATAGTTTTAATTACATTAGTTTTTTAATACTTATGGACATTATCATAATTTAAAATAGTGATATTGTCAAAAGTTAAGTCTATACTACTACTACTAATAATAATAATAAAGTCATATCTATCTACCTATATAATAGACATAGAAATAGATATACTTGATTTTTTATTTTTTAATTATAAAATATAAATAAATTTTTAATTTAACATTAAAATTTATAAATTTTATGTTTGTTGTTTGATATTTTAAATTTTGTGCAGATATAACAAAGATGCTGTTGGGATTTGTAGAAAATATGCTTTTTCTATTATGATTAAAATGCAAAGGTATAATAAATTTTTTGACAGTTAAATAGTGCTTTGAGAATTTACGAGTCACTTAATTTAGATTTAGAGATTTCAGTGATACTTTTTTTAAAAATTTTAGAGATTTAAGTGTTATTTTCCCAAAAAATAAATAAAATAAAAATAATAGATTAATGTCAGTCTCTAATTGATATATATGGGATAAGATTTTTATTAAAGGAAAGAATATTTGTTATTAAATTTCTTGTCATTTGAGTTTTATGATAAAGAAAAAGGTGATAATAAAATTCTCCCTTATTTTTTTAATTCAACTAAAATTTTATTAAAGGAAGAATATCTCTTATTAGATTTGTTGTCATTTATATTTTATATAGAAAAAAAAAAAAATTGATGATGAAATTTTATAAAGGCAAATGCAAAAAAGTTTGTGAACAAAGTAAATCTTGACAAAAGACGAAATCTCATTTTCAATGTTACCTGTAATTAGGTCTTATATCTTTTCTTCAAATTCTTTTAATAATTTGTTCGTATAGGTTGAAAAAGCTTTCACGTTTGTGAAGAGATTTATTGTTGTTTTCAGACTTGGGCATGTTTTCTTGAGTAGAAGAGGTATTTAATTGGGACATCATTTATTTTTCTATCATTAAAACTCATTTTTATGTGAGAATTTATTAAATAAAGTTACTAAAATAATCTTCTCTATATACAGCTAATTACTTGAGACACTTCACAGTGAGCTGTTTCTGTCATTTGTCGAAGATGAGATACAAATGTTTGGATTGGCTTTCACTTTCTACGTATTGTGATTGTGTATTGCTGTTACAAAATACATGATTAGATGACACGTTGTTATTGGCCACGACTGTTGAGTGGACGTGTGTATTTTCGTATTTGTTAAATAAAATACGAAATTCAAATAACGCACTCACAAAAAATATTAATTTAGTATCTATATTATCCAATTAATAATTGCAAATAACGATGAAGATTTTTTAATAGATTACAATTTTTTTGTTATAACAATTAAAAACGTTACAATAATCTTCTTATAGTTTTAATAAAACAAGAATTTCTGATTTTAGCAAACCTTCCGATAAAGGAGCTAAGAATCATAGTTCCCTCAGTTGTCTACAGCATGAACCCAGATGAAATTGAGGCAACATTCATTCAATTATTTACCATAAAGCTCATAGTGTAATATTGTATGATCGCGAGAGGAACACGTACAACATGTCTTGTCATTTTTCTATATTGAACTTGACAAGTATATTGGGTTTGATTCAAAATGTCATTACCAGAGATATTGAGATATACATACTGCACATCCTCTTCCACCTTAATGCCCAATCTTTCAGTTCCATCATAGCTGCTGCTGTAGATAGAATTCTTTTACGCATGTCTTAAGCTAGCTCAAGTGCTCCCAATATTACGTAGATTGAACAGACATTTGATTGCACATTTGATCAAATAACTCTAGATCACGACTCAAATTTTTTTTTTTTTTACAAAAAAAGAAAGAAATTAAGCGTGCATGTGTAAAATGTTTTAGTTGATTGCATTTACGTAACATCTATATGGATATGTAGATATTGATATATATATACACACTAAGAAAAATTATCTGCAATAAGTTTATTCTTGAAAAATAAAAAAAAGATCATGTTAATTTTCAGTTCCGACCATATGTATTGGTTAATTGGCTTAACCATAACTTTCAACCAATGAAATTAAGAGTGCAAGTTTGATTAAGATCATATATAATTCAACTGAGTGGTTGGATTTAATGGGTCCAAAGTATAATAATTAACCAAGAACGGATGTTAGAAATAGTTCATTTTTTGTTCCATGCTCCAGTAACAGCGCGTGAGCAGATCGAAAGCAAATATCAAAAGGGAACGAATATTATATTAAGATGCTAGCTAGGTGCGAAATGTCTAGCTACAACTATTAATATTGCAACGTAAATATAAGAAAAATGTCGAATGGATGATACATGGTTACATATATGCTTTAAAACTTTTATCCATATACTAGTACAAGTTGCAGTAATTACATAAGTGTAAAGAAATGCGTGTCTTCGAATGGTCCAAAAGTTTTAGTTTATCAGAGCCTCGCATATGCATGAAGCAAGTTGCCATGAAATTAAGTTTTCGGAAATCAAGGAATGTAATAATTTCTCCAGATTGAGCAAAATAATAATCTCTTCTAGCAAAAAACGTGAATGAAACATTGGATTAATTAATTAGGATTACGTAAGGAAGAGAAAGAACATGCACGCAAAAGTTGACGAGGGTCCAACTTCATACTACTAAATAAAAAGCACACTGCAAGTGTTAATCAATATTTTAATAACCTGCAGCAGACTTGATGAAGAGGTAGAATTATCAATATCAAGATGTCGAATGTATTTTAAACTGATGAATGAACTCTATCCGTGAACTTGATCGATGTTTAAATCATCGGTGGAGCCATCTAGACCCATCTAGACCCTTGATCGATGGTCTCAAAATAATATCAAATTGTAATTAATTTCTAAACGATCTGGACCGTCAATTACGTAGCGTTAGTAAAGCACTATTACAGCAGAAAGCATCCACGAAAGGAATATGCGTACCGCTCAATAATCGAGATTGTCCGACTAGGTTACAAAAGTTTTGGCAGAGAGGAACTACTGTCTCCTTGCGCAACAGATGTAAATCTCGCTCTCGCACGATAAACTCTCGAGTCTCCGCGTGGTACTTTTTTCTTTAATATTTTTTCCATTCACGATTGGTTTAGCACTCCCAGCATAAAACACACATTATACACATCGTTCGTAAATTTCCACACCTCTTAACATAAATCCAAATTTCTGTTATATAATACCCTTGGTTTTCTTCCTTAAAATTAAAATCATATATTATTCTACTCTACCAACAAAAACACTCACCTTGAGAACGAGAAAGAGAGAGCGAAAGTAGCCAGCAGCCATGTCTTTAGCTTATTGTGTAAAAGAGAACAAACCCTGTATGCGTTGGGTTCAGAAGTATTTCAAGGACTGCCTTTGCAATCTAAAAGATGATTTCTCTTTCGGCTTTGGGCTCATTAGTTTAGTTTGTTGGGGAGTTGCAGAAATCCCTCAAATCATCACCAATTTCCGCACAAAGTCCAGCCATGGAGTCTCTCTAGCATTTCTCCTCACTTGGGTTGCTGGGTTTGTTCTTCAACACCCACGTACAAACAGTTTAGAAAGATCTGATTTTAATTATTATTCAGGCCTTTTGAATTTATTTTTCTTTGTGCAGAGATGTCTTTAATCTTGTGGGTTGTCTTCTTGAGCCTGCAACGGTGAGTGTAAGGCTGAGAATTCACTGCGTGTCTTAAGAATTAAGATAATGTTTTGGTGGTCCAGATCAGAATTACCACACACTGGATGTGGATGTCTCTGATCATATACCACTCCCTTCTTTTGAATTCGTAATGCTCTTCATCAAGTTGTCTGCTTTTGTATAAATATTTATAAGTTCTTTTTTATGATTTCTTTCTGTTTTATCTGTATGCAGTTGCCAACCCAATTCTACACTGCTCTGGTAATACCACGTTCTAGCTTTCTCTCTTTACTTCAACTGCAAATTACAAAACGAAACCCTAGGCTAAGCGTGTAATAATATTAATGCATTTGAATTCTCTCTACTTGTTCCCTTTGAATTGGGCTTTCTTGGGCACTTCATCAAAGCATAAAACGGGCTAGGGTGTGTGCCGTTTAAGCACAACAAAACCATAACGGAAGTAGATTTTGGTATGATACGACAATTTTATACCAATAACACGTTCCTAGTTTGTAGGCGTTGGTGCAATACCGTAAATGTGACCCAAGCCCATCAAATGCTTACCTTGGTCAATTGAAGCATCAGCAAGACTTATTCATGGACATTAATTAATTGCATTTACCTCTTTTTCACAGCTCTACACAATAAGTACAGTAGTGTTAGTATTGCAAGGTGTTTACTACGACCAGATCTGCGGAAAGTGGAAAAGTAGATGCAGTAAAACTAATCAAGAGGTACTCACCATACAGTTTTTTCTCAACAATACTCCCTCTTCTCCTTTAATTACACAGCTGTTCCGTGTAAACCTTCGAATATATGAATATTTCATAGGACGAAGAAGAGAAAAAACCTTTGAAACCTGGGTCAGGTGATCATGATAACTTCGCCGTTCCCATTCCCGAGGCTTCAATAAAAGTATCTGCATCTTCTCGAAGAGAAGATTACTACACGTATGCACATATATATTAACTCTTCTGCTTAACATAATTATATTGCATTTACTGTATATTATGCTCTAATATAATAAGAATATATATGTATAAACTCTTTCAGATCAGCTAGATCATTAGCTAGAAGTGGTACTCCACCCTTTAGAAGTTATATTAGGCCAACACAAAGTGGGCCTTCAGTTTTGGTAAGTGACAACTACTTATCATCTGATGATGAAGCTACTCCCCCTCTCTCATCTTACAAGAAGCCCACCCAGCCCAGGCCCATCCCAAGATCTGTGAGTCTAATTAATGAATTAAGCTTTAATTATTTATTTATTCATTTTTTTTTTTTTTTTGCTTAATACTTCTAATTAAAAGTATACGATACATTTTTCAGGCTGGTTACGGAACATTTCTTGCTGCATCTGTTAATCTTCCAGCACAAAGCAAGGCATTTGTGGTAGTAATCTCGGGGATTAATTCAAGACTACTCCTACAAGTATGATATGCTCAAACTCTAGTTTTATAAATGGATGTTAATGCTTTTATATCAAAAGCTTAAAAATTGGTTGTTAATTAATTAGCAGGAAAACAGCATGGGGCACAGTGCATTTGGACAAGGGTTGGGATGGCTGATGGCAGCTATATACATGGGAGGTCGACTCCCCCAAATATGGCTAAACGTATGTGTTCACTATTTTATACTTACCTCCATACTTCTTTTATTATTTCTATTTCTAATTGTGGTTATCATGTTCATTTACCAGATTAAAAGAGGGAGCGTGGAGGTGATGCTCATAATCTTACTTTCTCTACTTTAATTAGTCTTTTTCTTTCTTAATTAAAATCATTGCTCAATAAATTACTTAAACCATTATAGGGATTAAATCCTCTCATGTTCGTCTTCGCCCTGATGGCCAATGTCACTTACGTTTTAAGGTACAACTAACTATCCATCTCTCTTTCAAATTTTTCTTTCTTTCTTTCTTTCTTTTTTTTTTTTTTCATTTACGTGGATGCTTATTAGCATGTTGAATAATTCTGTGAGTGCAGTATTGTTGTGAGAACCACTGAATGGGAAAACATAAAGGCAAATATGCCATGGTTGCTGGATGCTGTAGTCTGCGTGGCTCTTGACTTATTTGTATCCTTCTCTATCTTTTTTCTTTTTTTCAAAATTTTTCACAAGTAAATGACTTTTATTCAATTACTGTTACTGCACTCAACCATTTTCCTAGTTCCCTTAGCCATCACCTCGTAATAGATCATCCTGCAGTACATTTATTACAGGTATTTCGGAAAGAAAATGGCTGGTTATGGAAAAGACCAAGATCACCACAGAGACTATGAGAAGGCAAACAAATTAAGCATTTGAATCTTCATTAACTTCTTGTATTTAATACTAAGAAACTTAATTTATCTCCGTTGTAGCCACCTTGCTCGCAGACGAGAGTAGGGATAATTAAGCTTCATCTGTCTGTACCTTTTTTGCTCTTAATAATTTCTGTTTATTAGCTTCAGCAATTTGGGATCTCAAGTGTTTATTAAACAAACAGCAGCAATGCTTGTAACACCCCAAATTCAAAATGTGTTACACACATTGAGTCAGGATCTTACCCCATAAAGTATTCAAAACCTCTGACCTTAATTAATTAAAAATGATTACTCCTTTCTGAATTACCTCAATAACATAGATTCATAAAAGAAATATACCTCAAATACAATTAAATTAATCACTTACAAAATTAAATAAGTCTAAATATAAATATAACACCACTGTTTTTGTAGTCATTGAGATACTCATATTATGTTAAAACACTACTATCGTATGGAGACACTATCTTATTTTAAATTGAAAGTCCGTTTGATAATGTTTTTGAAAAGCAACGGGCAGCTTATTTCAAAATTTTAAAATTAATTTATGTGTGATAAAAAAATTTTAAATTACTTCTTTTATAATTTATTATATTTTGACAGTAGTTTTAGAAGGGTTGCTCTTAAAAAGTAATATATATATATATGAAATAATCTAAAAATTTATTTAATAGAAATTTAAACTTTCTATTTTGATGTCATTATTAAATAAAAACAATTATATCCTATATTTTCATTAATATTATATATTTATTATTATATTGTAAAATTTTTTATCATTCACGTATCAAAATTTTATTAAGTTAGTTAATTTGTGCTGTTATTTATTTAACAAATTAGAGATAATTGACTAAAATTGCAATAACCATAATATATTATTAAATTATATTTTTTTAAAATTTATTGCAATGCTTTAACATAATTTACAAATAAAAATAATATAAAAATGTATATGTTAAGCGGTTTCTTTTTTCCAAGTTTTTTTGAACTCATTCTTGTTATTGCATGAATGACCTGATCTGAATTCGGCCATCTCAGTATTCTCGTCTATATCCATATTATTGAAGTGACTTGGTCTCAGCATTCGAAAATAGGAGTGCTAGATGAGATAACTTAGTGTATTTCCCAAGAACGACCTGAGCATCCTATTATATTAAGAAGCACCATATCTTATAGACTATAAATATTTATTGCGTCACCCTATTTTGACACAAATAAGCGGTAAAAGGACTTGTCGGTTGCCCATGCCATATTTGGTTTAATTAGACTTCCGTTCGTCGATGCTCACACGTACAAAGGCCTTATAAATACTGAAATCGCTACGTGAAAGAGGACTTTTTTTTTTAGAGGTGCTTTTAGATTGAATCTTCAAGTGAATACCCATCACTATAAGTAGTCCCGAACTCAGCTATCCGAATAGGTAATCAACCTAAACACTGCATCCTGTTTTAGTATTTTTCTTTGTTACTTACTTTTGATTATTTACTAATTTAAGCATCGAAGTTTACATGCCGATACGTGGACTTTAATCTTAGCTTGCTTCCTTTGATTTTAGGTGAACACTTGAAAATTTTTGGCCAAGGCCAGATATTGCTTCATCCTGCTCTTGTGACAATAGCATCAAAATCTGTGTGGTGTATTGAGTTTTCTATCCTAAAAAATTTAAGGATTAACATTTGGCACCGTTTGTGAAAACTGAGCTAAAATCCTTGATAAAGAATTATCCAACAAAAATGAAATACAAGATCACCTGACTGCATGTCCAATAAGCCGAGTGACTATTAGAACTAAAGGATATGGGTCACAGCAGTTAGAAGAACAGCCAAGAGAGTACAAAAATGCGTAGGTAGAGGATAATCAAAAGATACTCGCGTTGGAACAGAGGAATCAACAGTTGAAAAAGCAAGCCGCAAGGTTAAGAATGC
>JAWDEX010000020.1:1542608-1565384 GCA_035221805.1 Trichilia hirta | reverse complement strand
CTTAGCATCTCTAATGCTCTCAGGCATAAAATGGGCGAGAAAGGCTTCACTGAACTCTGGCCATTCTAAGGGAGTTTTATAGCACTTTTCCCCTGAGTGAATGATAAATACTAGGCATAAACTATGTCTCTTAGCTAAAAACTTATCAACTCTATTGACCTCATTGGTAAGCATCCAAGAGCTGTACATATTTAGTGCGACTTCTCTAAAAATTCACTAGGATTAAGACTTGAACTTCCATAAAAATCAATAAGTGCATCTTTTAAAAATTCTGCAGTGTTACCATTATTCTCTGTTCTCTCTCAATGGGAACTTGAACAAGTTGTTGGACTACTAGATGAGGCTGAATAGAAAGAGTTTGAGCTTGTTGTTTATGTTGTTGGGAAACCAAGTCTACCAATACTTCTACAGCATGTTGGATCCTTTGCATTCCCTTAACGAGGTTTAATCCCTACCTCTTCTTCACTCTCTTTCCTAAAACTTTAAATTTATGAATATTAACTCGACCTCAACCTCAACCTCGATCTCTACCTCAAACTCAAGTCCCAATAAGATGTCCTAAAGGTCTAGATGAATCTTGATCTAAAGGAAAAATTCTTTGGTTCTTATTAGAGGAATTTTGATTTTGAGAGGACATGATTCAGCCGCTAAAACATAAAATCACAGGTCTAATAAACTATAATTTTAGTTTAATTCTATATTATCAGGAGAATAAAGATGCATTAGACTATCCAAATACTTAAAGAAGTAATGCCCCACATGAAAGCATCTTAGACATACTACACATGCAAGGCACTATACTTTACTTATAGCTACTAATCTCTAAACTATGCTCTAATATCACTTTGTCACACTCTGATAGTCGAAATCATGAAGGCATAGAGGTAGGAATATCCTATCCCCATAAGCCTCAGATAAACTCGACCGATAACTTGTAATGCAGATGATAGATATGCAATTCAAGCTCATAACAAAAGGGCTTTGTGCCTACCATTATAATATCACTCTTACACTAAGAGAATACATATGTATATTTATACATATACAGAAATATACACAAGACACATAAGTAATATATAAATCCATACAGACATTATTGAGCGTTGTGCCTAATGCACAAAATAATAGACCCATGCAAAATAAAATTTCTAAGTGACTATGAGGAGAATCTGGAACTCTGATACTCTTCACAAAAATCTTACAGATCCTCACCTAAAAATAGAGTCCTGGCACACATTAAAAATTATAGTAGGGTGAGTTTTGAAAAAATTCAGTGAGTAGATACTGAAATATTACAAAATTGTGTAAATATATATATAATCATAAATAAAAAAATATAAGTTTAAAACTGAATCAATTTCAGATAAAATTATAATCTCAAGGCATCCACAACATGCTTATATACTTTTTAAAATTATATTTTCAAAGGTTTAATTTAAAAAAAAAAACGTATGCAGGCATATACACAGAAATGGGTCAGAGATCAGACTGCCCTTCGTTCTTTACTTCTCACATGTACCTTTACCTCCAGAGAATAGAGATAAGAAGGTGCTTTTAAAAGAGAATAACTTTCTCCCTTATGATTCTCGGTGAGGATATCATAAAATAAAAATACAGGCTAAATCATATAAATCAAAAATTTAGAAAACATGATTTAAAGTATAAGAAAAGCTAAATAATTCATCATATAGCCAACATCATAGCATATATATAGCAATATCAAACCATAAGCATTAAAATTATCCTCCAGCCTCTCAAGCAAATCAGTATTACTATAACAAAATTATCATAATAAATAAAGATCATAACTTTATAAATAATTTACAAATAAGGAAACCTTCTCCTAGTCTCCACCACAATAATAAATTCAATGCCTTCTATATAGTCTCAAATCATATATTTTTATAAAATAATTTGATAAAATAAAATAAATAAGATTTAAAAAAAAAAGTGGTAAATATCTACTCATTAAGTGTATTTGCAAAATAAAAACCAAATGAGAACTGGATCAAGGTAAACTTGGTGGCTGCTCTCTCGACGTATCTATATCACAGTTATACTAGTTATTAAAATAATGATTGAAATATACATATTTAAAATTAACTGCAACATTAATATACGATGAACTTCTTCTAAAAATCTATTATTACACCTAATCTATAATTAATCAAGTTTGTTCTAACTTAACTGAGTATTTTCATAACAAAATAATAATTATTATCGAAAAATTTATTGAAATACGAAAATAAGATAATAATGACACTGAGAATTATACCGAGAAGTCAATTTAATTCTCAAACATTCAAATCGTAAGTAATTACAAAAAGCTCCAAATTATAAATAGTAATTATACTTTCCTTCTGACTTAATCGTTGATTAAATGGCTCAAATAAAGTTTATAAAGTATAGCTCATGTCAAGTATACGAGATTAGTAGCAAAAAAAAGAACTTTAATTGATCACAAAACGAGTAATTTAAAAAAAATTGAAAAAAGTCTAAAATAAAGAAAATAAAAATAGAGGGGAAAAAGCTGCTGGAACGGAGAATGTATGATTTTCGTTAAGTTTGTTTGCTTCAAATTAATTTAATAGATAAAAAATTACTTAATTACCCTTAATGAATAAAAAAAATAAAAAGAAAGAAAGGATAAAATGGATATTACAATAAAAGAGTCAAAATACTAGATATATAACAAAGCATGCAATAAGATCTCAAATGGTATTAAAAAAAGAGAACACAAATCATAGTGCCGCTTCCTCAAAAAGAAATAGTAAGATATAGATGGAAAGATCATTAAATTAAGGTTTTGTTGAGAATCGAAGAGTTTGTGCTATATTTTAAAATTATAATAATAAAAATATGAATATTAACTTTTAATAAAATTTATTTATTATTTTATTAATATTTAATTTACAACACTTTAATATTAACAAATTCTATATCTGCTATAGCATATGGGCAATGTTTTGATATAAAAAAGGATGTGAAAATGAGCTATTCTACTACACATTGATAATAACAATTGTAGACTTTAATTTTATTTAAGAATGTTTTTATTTATTTCATGCAACAGGTTATGCAACAGGTTATCTTGATCCATTATTGATACCCCAAAAAACTTTCAATATAATAGAATACTCCAGCAAATATAAGATAAAAGAGTTTCTAACGACAATTGATGTTAATGGGCTAGCTGCCAACCATATGAATTATGAAGTAAAGCCCATATTTTATACGTCGTAAACTTGTCATATGCACTCGCCAACGATTGCTTTGTTTATGAAGAGGACGTCGTATGGTTGTTCCCAAAAACATGCCCACTTAAAGGCTAGCCAATTATCATTAAAGAAGACTGGATTCCAATCGAGTTGTTTCATCGTATTATCATTTCCTTTCCTCCAATTAATCAATTGGCAGCATTTGTGATGGTTGGGTTTTAATCTAATGGATATGGGGTCTGCACCATAAAACTTATATACTCCTTTCTGGGTTTGTTTGTTTGTTTGTTTTTTCATTGTGTATTTTATGTTACAACTTATATATAATGAAAACAACCCTTTTCTCTACAATCAGAACTGACTATTGAATTCGCAGGCATATTTGTAACAATTGCGCTTCTGATGAAAGCTCCACCTATTTCAAGATTACAATTTTTTATTGGTTTTGTTTTGGTTGGACAATGTACATCAATTGGTTACATTTCGCCATCCCTTCGTTTTCTGGCAAACTGATTGCTATTGCAGTAATAATAAGCAAGGCATAAATATTGAAGGAGAAGCAAAAACAACGCACTCTATACCTAGAAAGGATGGTGTAAAGGTTGGGGGAACACTTTCTCCATCGCATTCGAATTTTCCTGGAATTTGTGGGCCTTTTCGTTTCGGCAGATGGAGCAGGCCTTTCTTGGTGTTACATTGTATTGTGTAGCATTCAGACATGAATAAATAAAAAAATAAAGAAAAAAGAAAAAGAAAAAAGATTGTGACGTTCAAAATTTTCATGTTAGATCTGGTAGCTGTTATAACTTGTATGTGAATAAATATTTGTGAAAATTTGACTACAATTTGAAAAATCTACTAAGTTTAATAATAAATCCTTTATTTAAATTTATAGCACTAACTTAATCAAGTCATCGTCTATTCTAATTCCGATGAGTTGACTCTAACCGATGATCAACAGTATCAACTCGAAGATCTCGAAGGCAGAGTAACTAGGTTGTCGAGATAATTTATTTAAATCAACGGAGGCCTTAGATTTCTCCCAGCACTTAACAATTTGGTGAATATGTTATTGCTAGCACTTATCAAGCTACAAACGACGCTAGTTTATTGACAGAATTATTATTAACCATGCGTATGAATTGAAGGAAAATTAATCGAAAACATGCATGTTTTATCAACTTCAGAACTTAAGGGGCGTTTAAAAATGAAATAGGGGTACCGATAGCCTTTCTAAAAGCAAAGTTCATTTCTCTTTTTTCCTAAAGAAGAAACAGAGAGAATCTAAAGACATACCATTTTACCTTTAAAAATTTTCGAAAGGCTTTTGTTTCTCTGTGAGGTTAAAACATGTCAAAACAACACAAAAATTAAAGCAGAATCAGAAAACGCGTTCATGGTTTTTCTATTAATGATATGTTATTGACTGTGTCCATGTTAGTTGTGAACACGATCTGTATGAGCTTGCGCGGAATACAAGGCTTGGGATATGTTACAATAAATTCAGATGTTACCAAGAAAAATTAGTCAAAAACTGAGTATTCCAAATCCAAATCTAAGACTTTGATAACTTAATTAGAAGGAAGTCAATGTGGTCGTACTCGTATATTTGTTTTAATAACAAAAAAAATATACTACGGGAGTTGCTGTTTTATCTTTCAAGTTGTCAAAAGGAAACATAAAACTAGCTAGTTTCTGATGAGCAGCATTCAACGGATTGTGTTTTGAGTTCACCAGGTTGCCGTGAAACAATACAGAGGACTCAGAGACCAGCTCAACTTCGCTATTCGATATGGAAGGAATGACATCTCTTGATTCATTCAACAAAACTAAATAATTGGCGTTAAAAAAGGTCTAATCAATTGCCCCATATTGATCTGATGTTCTTAATTGCAAATTTAAACGGAGGAATTCTGGTAACAAGTCCCCAAGAAACACCACATAATGAAAGTTCTAAGTATGTAATCAGTCCCCACTTTCCGTCATACAATGGAATGAAATTGGAGGCTTTATTACTATTTTTCCTCGAATGGGTTAACAAGATTTCATCATTTAGTCAGTCTTTCAACGCAACATTGTTTGGCTTTCTATAGACATTTGACCCTCTCAGTGGAAAGGAAATAAAGCATCCAAATAAAGAAAAAGGAATAACCAAGGAGTATGAAATCAAAAAAATAGAAAAAATTAACGATAGATTTGATCGCTAAGACAACCAGATCCATATCATCTGAAGATTTCTGCAAGTGTAATCTTATTGTTCACCCATTCATAATTCTTTAAATTAAAATTAGTGCACGTTTGCAATTAAATCCAATGTTATGCTGTTCATCCATTCATAATCCTATAAATTCAAGCTATTATATTAATTAGCAAAAATTATAACACGCAAATTTTCTTACTAAAATTTAAAAAGTCGATAAAATGAAATCCAATCAAACATACAGATCACAAAAAGGAAATGGAAGAAAGCTTATGTAGTAGCCGTAACTATGATTCATTGTTCTCAGGTATATAGTACAATAAAAAGAAAACATTGTGATGCTTTTTATGGTTGTGTATGAAAAACTCTCCCTCGTCATCAGATTCACATATACAGAGACAGAGATCTTCCATATTCTGCTACTCTTAGATCTCTTTTCCTTAGGTTATATATGAGCCGTATCACTAAAGATCTCAAACAAGTTTAACAAAAGAGGACGTTTATTATATATTATACAGTTGAACTACAAATTCTAAGTCTCTAGAAGGAAAGGTGTTTTAAGAAGATCATAAGGTGCCCACAAAACATCCAAAGGACAGGGCCGGTTGGCGTCGAGTCTCACCCACGGCTTGCCTTTCCCACTCCAGTGCAACAGACTTACTGGACCAGGATGCAAATCCCTACACAATCCTCGGTAATTGTCCCCTCCTAGACCATGTTGGTTCCACCTATGATCAACTGGAGCTATGTTTCCTGCAAAGGCTAACAAAAACGGAGGCAAAGAACCCAACTCATAGATACGCATTCTTTTTTGGAGCTCCATCCATTCAGTGATTTTTCTTGTGTAATCTCCTTCTCTCCATCTCTCCAAATCAATGACCATGACTCCTGTGTTAAAGTAACAAGCTTTGCGTCCAGCAAATGTCAAAGACAATGTTGGGCTAGACCAGAAGGTTGGGGTAAAATAGGACGTGAAGTTGGCATTGCAGTACTCAGGTGCAGCTAAAACTGAATGCTTACCAAGTGGGGTTGCTGCTAGTTTTGCGATATCGTCAACGAGGACTAAATCTGAGTCCAGATAGACGACTTTCTTAACACATGGTGCGAGGAGATTGGCTAGGTAGTTGCGGGCGTAGTTGAGAGGACAGTCGAGAGCTGAGCGGATTGATGTGGAGATGAGGCCTGAGACGGCAGTGTCATCGAACGGGTAGATTCGAAACCCAAGGGAAGGAAATGAATGAGAGATCGCGTCATGAAGATAGTTTATGCTTTGAGAGGAGGAAATAAAGTGAAAGAGAATGTTTTGAGGACAGGAGGAGTGTTGGAGGACGGAGAGAATTGCTGCCATGGAGCCACGTAGGTAGATGGTGTCTAGAGTCATGGCTACATGGACTGCTTGGGAAGAGCACATAATAGAATGATCATCTTCTTTGTTTTGGTTGATTAGGGGGCAGTTTGGAGAGTTGTAGAATTGGGGGGCTTCTTTGAATTTCTGAGAGGTGGCCACATTGGTGGCAGCTACCGACAGCATGAGGAGAAGGTGGAGTAGAAGGGAATGGTGGCGGTGGCGGTGATCTGGTGGTGGCGGTGAAGCTTTGGGTTCAATCATTTTTTTTTTTTTTTTTGGATGAGAATGAACGAGCTAGAAATTAAGGGGAAAGAGAACCAGAAAGAGAGAGGCTTGGGTTGCTACCTTTTGAAAAGAAAAGAGAACACACTTACATTATATTGCTTTCTACTTGGCTTTGAACCCACGTTGATTCATAGAGATGTGTTAGCTAGCCAACTCCGGGTTTCGAAACCAATTTTCCTTATTTTAGAACGCTTCTTTATATTTTCTTTTCCTCCCTCTATTTCTCTCTTGTGCATTAATTACTAAATATCTGGCCAAAATTCACTAGCCACGACATTAAACGTAATAGTAAGGACACTATTTATTTGGCCAATCACGATAAATAAATTAATAGAATGCAACCTTTTCCTCCTAGAATGAAATTAATGGGACTATTTCCAAACATATATAGATATAGATATGGATATGCTATTAATGTGAAAAACTTATTCAAGCCTGAGATCATCATATAATCAGCATATCTTGGGAATAAAAATAAGAAACTATTGTTGGTTCTTTAATGACTTGGAAATTCATGAAGAGGATGTCTATTTAATAAAATGGTGGACTCAGTAAGTAATTAAGACCGTTTTAAGCTATCTATTTGCCTATAAAATTTACAAGCCCTATAAACTAATGAAAAAGTCTATTGAATCTGATTGAGTCATTAGTTGAGCCATCCACGTCCAAGAAATTAAGCTCCAATGTAGCATTCTAATTATCTTCCTTACATCGAAAGGCTTACAATCACCTTTAATAGAGTGATAAATATGGAAGGAAACCTTTCATATCGCTAGATCTCCAGAATTTCCTTCTCATTTTATCTTTTTACTGTACATTTATTTGTTCATAAATCATAATATAACTAATTATTCTCAAAATTTGTCATTAAATAAGTAGATATAAAAAATGGGTAGTGTCACAAAATAAAATTTTAAAATATTTTTTCGTCAAATTTAATTCGATACGTTTTCAAAATCAAATCTAATTCGATTTGATTCTTACCTTATTTAAAATTTAAAATAATATATATATATATATATATATATAATATAAAAATGTAAAATATGTATTAATAACATAGGCTACTACATGATTTTATATCAACGAATTTGTAGTTACACTCCATTATATTCAATCATCCACCACTTTCAAATAGCTCTATGTATATATTTTGTCATCATCTAAAGACTTATTTATCCGTAGCGTTGCATTACCAGTTACCCGTAATGTTGGATGCATATAGTCATTTATTTTTTTGGGTGGATGATCAATTCATTAAATATACTTCACACGAATCTTTCCAAAAAAGAAGAAACCCTTTAACTGTAATTCTATCAATAACAATCCAAGCTTTCCATTATATCTAATCCTCCTCATTATGATTTGGAGTTGAGTGAACATTCTCCAGTTCATTAAAGTATTAATAAAAATTTTAAATTGTATCTTAATTTTTAAATTTTAAATATTATATTAATTTAATTATTAAAATATAAAATATAATATAAGACTTCTAACCTCACTCGTATTAATGCAATTAATACCGTATATATTGAGAGTAACCCATTCACTGAAAAGCCTTCCCTCTGTCCATAATCGTCTCCTGAGGGGACACTTTCATCCCTTATTTATTAATCCCCAAATTTTCGTTCACCATTTCATCGACTTGATGACCTGAATGTACGTGCTCAGGGCTTAATTATCGGGGAGAGAGAAGAGGAAGGAGAACGATGAGATGACACGTTGTTCAGGTCTGTGGGATCCATTGTCGACACTTGCATATGGATGATGAGATATATATCAGATTGTTAATGAGGATTGACAAGAGAAAAAGATTTGTCTAGAAATATTTGATGGAGACGGGGAAGCTAATTAAGACATAGTTATAAAAGTGCTTCTAAAGCTACATTTAACTTCTCTGCTTTGTTTTCCATGTGACCAAACACTTTATTTCATTACAAAGTTTCCAAAATGAAAATGACTTGTTTCCTCCTCCGTAACAAAAAAACACACAAAACAGGGGGAAAAAAAAAAAGACAGATTGTAGACGTAGAGTTTTTCTTCTCTAGATGGTTCCTATTTCATTAAAATTTATATATTTATTTAACATAAAAAATTATTAAATAACAATAATTTATTCATTTTTTTTTTAAAAATTATATTAATAATAAATTTTTAATATAATAAAATTTTGGGGTCGATATATATGATAACATAATAAATATCCCCTATTTCAGAAGATCTAAATAATGATTTTCGATAGTGTAGCTAAAATAAAACCTCAACCGCATCCATGAATTGAATGTCATGTGCGCATCACATTACATGCTCCTCAATAAGTTGAAGAAGGTGGAGAAATTCTTGGCTCTATAATTATTAGGTTTTCAGTGAAGCCATTTTAAATCAGCATAAGCACGTGCTACAAAAGGACAAACACACAAAATACCTCCCAATTGTGAGGCCGATTTATTTTTATATTCTTTCTTTCATTTTTTTTTCTTCCTTCACTATAAAAAAAGTCTGCAACCTTGCCCTCCTCCATGATAAGATTCTCAGCAATTATGTGCTCTACCGTTAGGATTATTTTTACATTTTTCGGACAAGTTCACACAAATATTTTATTACTTGTTTTAACCGATATCTGTATATCTGTCAATCTATGGATCACCCTTTGTTTATCACGGACAGTGGGATTGGGTCAATGGCCAAGGTTATCTGAAAGATGCAATATGATTACCATGGATCACCCCTTGTTTATCACCGACAGAGGGATTGGATCAATGGCCTAGGTCATCTGAAAGATGCAATGTGATTAGCACAACCTTGTCTGTTTTGCAAGACAACGCGAAATACGCGTAAGATTAGTTTGGTGTGCGTCCAGCAGTCAATAATACTAATTTGTAAACGCGTTTTTAAACGCAATGTGATTGTAATATTTAAAATCTGAGATTCACCTTCAGTTCCTGATTTCGGTATTATGCAATTCAATTTGAGGGACCAACAAGGAACATTCTCTTATTATTTAAGAATTTTTCAAAAATTCCCAAAAATGATGATTTAAAGATAAATTTTATGATTATAATGTCAAGATTCACAATAAAAAGGTACCTTTAGTATGATATCAAGTTTCAAACGGTGAAAAGTCGATTGTTTTTATAACTTATATTGGAAGATCTATTAAAAATATCTTAATTTAAGTAAGTCAAATGAATGAGAAATTGTTCGAATTTATTAATTTTATATTTTTTTAGTATTATTATGAACTTTTTCTAGATTACATTTTTAGAAAAATATTGAAAATCATTAAGAAGGGGTATGTACTTTTGGAAATAGTATATTTTTGTTATTAATGTTTAGAAAGGTCACATAATTTCAAGTTTTTTAAAATTTAAAATAGATTTGTTTGTACTCTAATTAATTTTTATTCTGAATATTTATATTTTAGAAAAAAATTTATTACAAAAAAATTCTTAATATAAATTATTATTAAGAATAATATATTTAAATATACAATAAAATATTATTTTTCACAATTATCAAAATTCACTCACTTATAATTTTTATTTTAAACCCTAAATTTTTATGTTTAATATCAAAATAATTCATCATAAATTTTTTATAGTCAACTCATGCAGAAAAATCAATTTAATTATTTGGAGAATTCAAACTGTTAAAACATCTTTTTATATATTAATTTTATAAACTATCTCTATAGTCAATAAATTATTTGGGATGGAATTTATGAAATATTATTTTTTATTATAAATATGTCTTATTTTAATTTAATTAATTATATTTTGATAGCTTTTAATTTTATTTTCTTCCTATGGGTAATATTTAATTTGATTTGATTTGCACAAATATTCATATTTTTGTATAATACTAACTTCACCTGTAATATATGAAGTACTTTGGTAGATTATTTCTCATTAAAGAAATCGCTTAAAATATAATTTCAAATTAAGCAGAATAAATATTTTTATAAGTGTAAAAAATATATATATATATATAACTGATTAAAATTTTTAGTATTGGAACCTTCATTAAAAGTCAATCAGTACTGCCTGCATGATCCAACTTACTTGAATTTAAGTTCGCAACTCTGTATCGGTTAAGTTTATTTGAAAGCCAAATTGAAGACTCAATTCATTTGAAATTCACCTTAAAAATCTGGCTCTCGCATAAAAAAGGGTTCAGTTAGACACCTTTAATAAATAGGGAAATATACTTTATAAATACACGAAAAAGAATTAATATTTCACCAACTATAAAACAGAGAAGTGAGTCCCCCTCTCACCCCTAAGCCATAAATTGGTCCCAAATTGCACACTTTCACACGATTCATCCATCGCATCATACTCTTCCTCGTCTGCAATAATATACATGAAACGGTTGCCAGTCACCTGTTAACAGAAACGACTGGTAATTAGTATTCAATACCCCCAGTTGCACGCACAGGCTTCGCTCAAGTTTTCTTGGTTCTGCTCCAACTTCGAATCATATAAAGAAACTGTACAGTCTAACCGATGAAAAAAGTCGAATTTCGGTCAATTTTTTCCAAGGGAAAAAAAAACAAAAAAAAAAGAAGGTAGATAAACAGTGCACGCTTAACGGTTTTATAGAATTTGCGCGTAATTCTTCGTAGTGCTATTCTACTCAGCACGCGTGTTGTTTCTGTGAACTGTGGAAACATTTCTGTCCGCTGCATGAATTCTGTCAAATTGATGTCATTTATGACACACCCTTATATATTTAAGTTTCATTAGATTTTCCTTTCTTTTCCTTCACTTTTTATTGTTTTGGATTTTAATATTTGTGTACAGATTATTGCTGCAATCATTATAACAATTCAAGGATTGAAAATTCCCTTAATTATACTTCTCTGCATTCTATCATACTTTTATTTTTATTTAAAAAAAAAAAACTACACAATGTTAGGAATTGGTTTAATCTCATAAACCGAAATATCAATTAAGATATTTTCTTTGTTGTGACTGCATTCTTGTTTGACATATATTTTGAATACAAATTGCCATGTCATGTCAATTCTTTGATGATCCAGCCTATTCAAATCAGACTCAAACAGAAGAAGTATGTCGAGATTATCTCATCAACAAAAGCCTGTTACCTCACTAATTTGACGCACTATTAAAATAGCACAGTATGAATGGCATTGTGAACTCTTCAGGATGTCAACACGGAAGCTATCGTATTAATAGGCACAATCACTGAAATAATTGTTAGAAAATTTCAAAGCTTGGATGCATAAGACGACCTGGATCCTTACAGGTTTGCCAATATCATAGTAGGCTTATAGATACCGCGTTATCATAAAATTGCTGTCAGACAGATTGCCACTGAAAAATTCCTCTTACGAGTTTTAAATAGTCAGACCTGTCAAACCAATAGATGAAAGACAACTAGAGGAAAAGCGAAGCACTTTATTCAATGTCAAGGATCATGATTTATCTTGGATTAGAGAGGCATGATGGATCCTGATATGGGAGCTTCTACCGACACAACAGAAGATAAAACAAGTGTCAGTCCTGCACAATAAAAATGGCAAGTTGACCAATTCATGTCCACCACGTGTCAAGGCTTGAAATAGAGCATGGCATCCACTTCAAGCTTACAAATTGTGTCGACAATTTAAGGTAAAGGGATCTAGGGTTTAACTACACAGAAAAGTAGTTGTCCGTAGATACAGTTCACCACTTCATGAACAAGTGGCGATATCAATTTGTTACATCACTTTTAATAAGCCAAAATAGTAAATATAATAATTAATAATAAAACAATAAGAAGTTAAATCATACAGACAATCATAAACTATTTTACATGTTTCAGTAGATCGATTGTATTTACATAAGTTGACAAATTTACTAATAACACAATTGTAATGGCATATATACCCATTACACCTTCGTCTTTCCGTTTCGTATATCATGATCTCTTTTATTTCAGAATTTTCTTTCTATTTGTTCATTCTTTTGATAATACACTTGTTTAAATCCGTTTAATGATGGATAGAGTAAGAAATAATCATAAAATGAAAAAAGTTATGTTAGATATTTCAATTTTGTATTTTACGTCGGTGATATATTTTTACAAGTTTTAAAATTATTTAAATACTATTTTATAACCTAATTAATCAATATCATATTATTTGATATGAAATTTGAGAACACAATTTTAATATGTATAATATTTTTCTATAAAAATATATTTATAACTGATCGAACAGTGTCAAAAAACCTTTTATAAATCATAAGATACAAATTGATGTAACACTACTATATAATGAGAATATAATTTATAGTCTTTATTCTTATTAATTTTATTGGTATTATATATTCATTCAACTATTATTGTTATGTTATATTAATTTGAATATAATAAATTATTAGAATAATTTGTAACTTTATGATTATTTTATCTGAGCCACATATATCTACAAAATTATCACAAGAAATACTGTGAGTTGCTACAATTTGTACCATACGTTTACGAGACCGCTCTCCGTTTATTGTATTGCATTGAACTTACTTCTGAAGTTGATGTTCAATTCATGGCATTAAAGAACAAATTTATTGCTGACTGATAGACATCCGAACAGAGAAAATATTCATGGAATTCTTTTGACGTAAAGACAAGGTTGTATTTATCATGCAAACAATAATTCAGTATTAAAGTCACAATTGAGCACATGGGTATGCTACATTTATCCTGAAAAGCAAGAATTCCAACAAACGTAGGTTCCGCCATTGATAGAAGCTTATACCATCAATTTACATATCACGTATCTTATCCACCCTTCATCAATAATTGTACCTTCATCATGGATTGTTGAAAACAGTAAAAAAAAAAAATAATAATAATAATAATAATAATAGAAAGGATTTCGATATATTTAAACATTATTATAATAGATCTAAATATCATTGCAATTAAAAAAGAGTAGTGCTTAAAATATAGTTTTTTTTTTACAAATTATTGTATACAATCAAGCATAACATGTTAATATTAATTAATAAAATTTTAAAAATAATATAATTACTAAGGGTAAATGATATAAACTAAGTGAGAATCAATAATGTCATATTAAATCAGTTTATACACATAAATTTACATCTCTATCATTATTTTTTGTTTTTCTCAGAAAATTTAGAATTTTATTAAAAATTTTGTATTCAGTTCATACAAAGTACAAAGGCATTGCAGCTTAACAGTTTACAGCAACATACAACATCTCAAAAACAAAAAAATAGAATATTATAAACATAAGTGAAAAAAAATATATTAGCGATTAAACCCCAAAAGCGATTGTGTGGCGTTTCAATACAACAGTAAGGGCCAACAAACTCCGTATTGAATAGGGTACTGTAGTAGTGTTCTTCGGGCCCATTGGGTAGGTGCCATTGGTTTTTGTATTAATTGCCCGGCAAGCAAGAGAAAAAAAAAAATCTCACAGAATTACATACAAAATAGTATGGAAAAGAAAAATAAAATTAACTATTGTTGAGAAAAGGATATGGAGGGGAAGAAAAATATGATACGCACACAACATGCTCATGATAGCAAGTGAGAACCACCCAGTTGACAGAACAAATGCAGTAGCAGTCCTCTGATCGTTACTTCCGCCAAACTGTTTGCTCATTCTCAAAGTCTATATAAATCATCAATGGCGCATAGCTAGACGGTATCACCAAAATGTGTGGAAACAGCTAGTGCAGAAAAAGAGAATGTCCACATACTAGTGTCACTTACTCATTGCAAACAAATGGGACATGTTAATTTGTTAATCATAATAATCTCAATCAAAATCTGTACGCAAGAAAAATCAAACGCCTAAAATGACGACAGGCCACACTAATTCAATATCATTTATTGACGCTTAACTCAAAAACCGGGCAGATTGTTCACCTTACAACTAAATACCTTGCAAATGTAATCCTGTAGTCTAACAGTAAAACTCTCTTCGGCAGGAAAGATGGAACATCAACCCTGTTGGTTGATTGTTCAATAATCATAATTTTATGAGAACCGAGAAAAGTTCTATATCATTCTGTCCCTTCAAC
The DNA here is from genome assembly GCA_035221805.1 of Trichilia hirta. Lineage (NCBI taxonomy): Eukaryota > Viridiplantae > Streptophyta > Magnoliopsida > Sapindales > Meliaceae > Trichilia > Trichilia hirta. Next base: position 1,550,276 of record JAWDEX010000020.1, on the reverse strand, counting down.
AGAAGCAAAAAGAGAATATAGAACAAGACAAACCAGGCTCAAAGAAGATCATGAAAAAACAACTGAGTAAGACTTATCTTTTACGAAGGAAAACAGTTCCACAATCAAAAACCAAGCAAATCATTGAAAGCCCACAGAATACTCAGAGATGGTCAAACGATTATGATCACATACAAAATCAATCTCAAGCCAATGTCATTTTCCTAATCAGCAGATCTCCCGTGGGACATCACAATTTCATACATTAAACTAATTTATACATTGAAGTTGGTAAAGAATGATTATGAATTCGCTCTCTATAATGAGAACGATAATTAACTAAACGGTACCAACCAAATAATTCTCCGTTGAAAGAATTGTTCGTGCAAGTTGATTCGTGGTGCTCCACTGCTCCTGTCAATTCCACTCAAAATCAATGTGCCATTCTTTATAAATATATTCAAAATCACAAATCATATCATACTACATAGACGACGGAAGTAAAAGGAATTGAGGGTGGTCCTCAAAGCAGCTGCTTCGTGGCCGTTCTAATCAATCGTTGTTACTCTCTTGGCTTTTTATTTTCCATCAGGATTATCTCAATTCATTTATTTGTGTACATGATAAGAAAAATAAAAATTGAGAAAATACTTATGAGCTTCATGAAATTATTTATGTAACAATACGCACACAAAATTAAGCACACATTTTTAAATATGAGCTTCATGAAATTATTTATGATGATTTAGGATTCCTTCAGTATTATAATATTGTAATTTTTAAGTGATAATTACTGTAAAATAAAAGTTTAAAACTAATACTACTTATTTCAAATTTTTCATTTACAAAAAATACTAAATAAGGTGACATATATTTATTAAATAATAAAAAAATAGAATATATAATTTTAAAAATTAAAAAAATATACCATCTTATAAATACATGCCAACTTAAGGGGTTTTGTCCAAACTATATCTAATTAAGCCCAAAACAAAAGCAGAAAAATAAAATGCTAAATTACCCGTTCTAACATTAGCACCAGTTCCAATCGATGGAATAGGCGTTAAAAGCCAATCATTTCGGTTATCTGAGTTTTCCTCGACAATGTCGAAGATGGTCTTAGATCAGAGCGAAGCTTAAGGCTTACCTTTCCGAATTGCTTAAGTTATGAGCATAAAGATTTACTTATTTGACTGTTTGGCATTGAGGGTTAGATAAGGATCATCTTATTCAAATGTGGGGGAATCCCTTCTTTACCTGATTCTTTTTTCCCTAAGAAACCATCCATAAAGGACGGCATCCCATTTCCAACGATATTGTCCACCAGAAAATCGATTTGAGGAGGAGAAAAATCATTTTTTCCTTTTGGCTTGCCTTGTTTAGGCACTCACTAAACCTACTTTCAAATGTAGGGAGAAAAATCGTTCTGTCTTCGAAGACATCAGAGTTTTTAACGAACGAGACTGAGATTGCAGCAATGAGTTTCGCTTATTTTTATGTAAGTAAGGTCGATCAGTCCTAAAAGAGTAACTTTCCTCTCTTGAAGAAGTTTTATTAGTTCTTCTTCAAAGGTGCGTCTGCTGAGAATTGGAGAGGTGTGACGTGCCGACATCACGTCTGCAAACCTAACGAGTACTTGCTATCGTAGAAACAGCAACCTTTATTGCTAATGAACTGCCTGTGTACGTTCACTTTTGTTTCCGGAGGTTACAAAGAAGAGAAGAGTGAAATTCAACCATAGATGGCTGAGCAAGGAGACCGTGCACTCCCAAACTGAGTGGAAAAAGAGTCCATAACTCTCAGTTTAATCTAAAGAGGAAACTAAAATGCAATCTCAGTTTTTCCTTTACAATTTTTCAAAAGGACATTCTATGTATCTTCACAAATTTAAAAGTAATATGCTCATTTTAAATTTTTTATCTTAAAATATATTTCAAATAATTAACATATATTATTAAATCATAAATTTTTATAGATTTTAAAATTATCTAATAAATATAGATCACCTTATTTATAAAGAAACTTTTAAAATAAATATTATTAATCAAAGTTTAAATGTCAAATATTAATATAAAAAATATATAATATTTTTTAATTTTATTTTCTAATTAAAATGGAATCATCAAACTAAAGCTAGCCCCCAATTTTCACTCTTTCTAACATTCATTGGATGGAGGATAAATTAAAGGTATCCCTTTCAAGTTAATTTGCAAAGTTGATGCTTGCCTTTTCCACATGCTAAATTTGTGCATCTTTCATTATAATTGCGAGATCATGTGACACATGTTCCTTGCAAGTCCAATCAATATTGATTATTATTAAATTTTGCTCTCAACGGACGTCCTTTGCTCTAGTTGTTGAAAGCATTTACACGTCAGTCAACGCATGACATTTACGGGTATATTCTACTACAACCAAACGTATCAAAGTTATTCCATAAGATTAATAATAATAATCTAATCATAGTTTATAAAAATATAGGATGGATTAGCAAAGAGATGAAGTAACATAAACCTCATCAAGAATTTTTATTTTATTTTTCGAATTTGTACTATCATTGATGTCATAGGGAAAAACAAAATGTAGCACCGACGGAGGTTATTAATAAACGCTGATAGACAACTTTACATAATTTTAAAATAAAATCTATTAATTAAACAAATTAATAAATGATTTATTATACATTTTATTGCATTTGTGTGACCTCGAATGGATTGCATGACATGGGGATTTGGTACTTCTCAATATAATAAACACCCAAATATTCATTTTACAAAAATCGGTGTTCATTAATATTTTTTATTATTTTTTTTAAATTTAAGTAAAAGTGATCGGCATTACAATCGATATTGCTTTATAATATTCGTATTGAATAATTGAGTTATAAATTTAAAGACATGATTGAGATAAGTAATTAATTTGTTTTTAAGTTTTATAGCTTTTCTATTTAACTTTTAAAATTGAATAATTAAACTATTTAATAAATATTTATTTTAGTCAACTAACAGCGTTGAACATTCACTTTCTAGCTTATATATATATTTCATATTTAATAATTTTATTTTATAACAACTATGAATTATAATTTTTAGCATTTGAATCTCAAACATACTTTAAATTTACTTGCATATTTTATGATTTTGTAAATACAATTGAAGTCCCAAATCCTTCTAATCAAAGAGAGAATGCTAACAATTTTATGCATTCAAACTACTTTGCCATTGGTATCATCTTTCTCAAAAAAATAAATAAAATAAATTACATTCATATTATGATTTATATCATAATGTTTAATTTTGTCTTGTTATATAACTTATTAAATAAATTATTTTTTAAGACGTAAGCTTTGCTTAGTATTATAGTATGTATGTTTATTTAATATTCAATAATACTAATTTTTAATAGAATTTATTTATTTTTATATTAATATATAATATTTATTATTTAAAAGATATCTCTTTATAATAAAATAAATTATTTCACATATAAACTAAAATTCAATCCCTTTTACTCTTAACTAATTTTTTTCTTTAGATTTTATCACATCAATATATTGAACTATTTGTTTTGTTTTTCAACTTTTTGTACCAAATGGATTTAGTGCATCCAATCACTTTGGCATCAAATAGCTGCATTTGTTCAATCAATATGTAGGATTAATTTCATTATTTTGGCATGCTCCTGTTTATGTCATTTAACAAAGGTTAATCATTTTTAATTACTCATCAAAATGACTATAAATTACAAGATAAATCATAAATTATAAATTCATATAATAATCAAAATGAATATAACTTGTCGGAGATCTGAATTAACTTCAAGACTAGTCCTCAAATAATTTACACGTGTAAATTGAACAACACATAAATACTCGTGCCAGCAAAATGAAAAAATTACACGCCACGTGTAAAATGTCATTTTGCACGAATATCCAATTAAATGGCGCAACGTCGTATGCTGTTCGTGCCCTTCAGTCGTTCCCGTCCCATTGTCCAACCCCTTGTTTTTAATCAATCCGCCAAGTCTCCAGACGGGGTTCTCTTGAAACTTGACGTGTATTGAAATTACCAAAAAGGCCTGAATGATCAAAAGCAACTTACGCCGTCCGATCACCATCTCCGGCCAACCATTATGATGATCAACACCAACACCTTCACATACTACCTGTCGGAGCACCCATCCATTATCAACTTCAGGTGGAGTCACACCCAGTCATGGGGCTCCACGTGGTCCTTTCTATTCTCCTCCATCCTTCTCTACCTCACCTTATCCCTTGTCCTCCACCTCCTACTGTGTCTCCTCCTCCGTCGTAGCCGCTCCGTCCCACTGGGTCCCATCCCCGCCGTACACAGCCTTTCTATGTCCGTAATCTCCGCCATCATTTTCGCCGGCATCCTCCTCTCAACCGCCTCTGAAATCAGAGAAACCCGGTGGTTTTTTCGCCGTGCCAGAACAACCCCCTTTCAGTGGCTGCTCTGTTTCCCTCTGGGTACGCGCCCCTCTGGTCGTGTTTTCTTCTGGTCCTACGTTTTCTATCTGTCTCGTTTCATCCACATGTTGCGTACTCTCTTCAACATCCTACGACATCGTAAGCTGGTTTTCTTCCAACTCTTCTACAATACAATCTTAACTTTCATGTCGTTTTTGTGGCTAGAGTTTTCTCAATCCTTTCAGGTGGTTGCGATACTGTTTACTACTTTGGTATATTCTGTTGTCTATGGTTACAGATTTTGGACGGCGATAGGTTTACCAAGAGCGTGTTTTCCACTTGTTGTGAACTGTCAGATGGTGTTGTTGTGTTGTAACTCGGTGTGCCATGTGGGCGTTTTATTACTTCATATTACGAAGAAAGGTGGGTGTAATGGAATGGGTGCATGGATATGTAATACAGTGCTGAATGGCGCGATCTTGTTGCTGTTTATGAAGTTTTACGTGAATATGATTTTGGAGAAAAAAAAATGGAATCGGTTCAACCAACAAACAGAAAGTAGAGATAGAGAAAATTAGTTGAAGAAAAATCTTTAGATGGAGAGATTTCTGCTGGGATGGGTTTGGGGGCATTGATATTTCGGAATCTAATTGTGGGCACATAGTAACTAGGAATATCTATCCCCTTCTTTTCAGTGGAAAAAAAGTGTATTATATGTTGATATTGAATTATATATAGAAAGGTTTAAAACTTTTGTACATAGAAGTATATTTTCTAGTTTAGCAGGTCTTTAATTTGATTTATTGGTTATTGAATATATCTACAAATGGGTAGACATCCATAAAGGGCATTTATTAATTAATTAATGATTGTGGTGCACCAATGCTAATGAATTTTGCAGACTTAAAAATGGCTTCAATCGATGCTGTAATTTGTATTTTGTTTTAAGGAAATTTCAAATTTGTTTGTCTTTGTGGACTTCAGATTGTTCAGTCATCTCAGACTTGTTCTAATTGTCTTAGTAAAATGATTTTCTGTCCCAAAAATCATAGCCGTAAAGTGTATATAGTTTATTTAGGAGGATCTTGAAACTTCAAAAAAGCCTATCCCTCTCTCCCTCCTCTTCTTCCTTTTCGGCAAACAATCTCAGGAATTTTTTAAAACATCAAATTCTCTCTGCTGCGACCATGAAGGTCCTCGTCCTCTGCCCAACAATTGAGATTATACAATTTCCAATTTGCATAGTGAAAGGTGAATCATTTTTGAGAGAGTGAAGAAACTTTGGTAATCGATCAAAGACAAGAACCAGGGAAGATAAGGCTTGCCTACCAGCACACAACAATATTACAATGAAGGAACAGACAATTTAACAAACTCCACTATCAAATAATCAATTTATTTAGTACTCATTAGTTTTGTATTATTCGCACGAAAAAAATTTCAACGGTTTCCCCAATCACAAATTTGATCCAATCAAGAAACTCCGAATTGGGCCACTATGGCTCAAAAGTCACCGTTGGAATGGCTCTCTCGATTACTAAAATCAACAAAATGCAGGAAATGGATTAAATATAATCATCTGTAAAACAAGTGGAATCACTTGCTTCACAATCATTCTATCGTTTTCATCTTCTAGACAACAAGACAAAGGAGGTTCATAAGTATTGTCGACTGAGTTATAGACAAAAAAATCATGTAAAAAAATGTAAAACATGTTGAGCAGAACTCTTGGGCCAGGCTTGATATTTGGGCCTTCTGGTATAATTTTGTTTTCACGTGTAAGTGGGCCCCCTCCCCAACCTTCGCCTTTTAGGCCCGTTTGTTTTACGAGATAATCCTATTCCTTACATAGGGAAACAATTTTAAATTGGGATGGATTAGTGGTGGAGTTCAGATTAGACTCCACCATTTATACCACAAATACTAAAAAAGAGGGATAATTTTATCCTATGCAATAACTATCTAACATTAATATAAATATATTCATATAATAATTAAAATATTGTACTATACAAGCAAATATTTTATAAATAAAAAGTTGGAAATTAAATGTGTATAACTAATTTAAATTATTAATTATTTAATATAAATAATTAACGATTTAAAATTTTGTCAATATATAAATAAATACAAATGATGTACTGACATAGATTTGTAAATTATTTTTATTTACATAAATAATAATTTAAATAAATAATTTTATAATATAAATAAAAATAATTTAAATAAGCAATAATTAAATTTAAAATTATTATTTAAATATTTAATATTTTTATTTTAAACTAATTTCATTAAATTATTATGCAAAAAAGATTAATTACTTTTTTGTAATTTTTAATAATTTTAAAAATACAATTATATGTATAATTCTATCGTATCGTATCATACAGCAAATACAAATTGCTATTATGCATAATACTATCCAGTCAAATCCTATTTTATCTTATTCTATTGTATCCTATCTAACATTTCAAACAAACTCTTTGTATAATGGCCACCCATTGATTAAATTTTATACAATTTTAATTTTACCCTTAATTAAAATGACTAAAATAAATAAATAAATAAAATATATCGTTTACTTGTATATATTACACTGGGCTAGCCATATTTAGTGAAAGAAGCTTGATGATAATGTGTTATTATTGTATGAGAATAGGTGATAATCAAGATGGAATCTGTAGGCTCAGATATTTGATCTTAAGATCCTAGGTAGAATTGTCATCTACGGAGATTAAATCTCTAGCCAGAATACACGAATTCTAAAAAGGAGATTTTAGATTCGTGAATTTCATTTATGATTGAGATTCTAATCCTATGATTGAGTTAGAAATTTGATTAAACCATGACCTGTACTCAATCGAGAGTTGACAACAGAGGGACCTTACTATATATAAATATGACTATATGAGTTCATCTGAAATTTATTCTCTGTGTTCTAGGAATCATGATATCTTACTAGAGATCGCTCATGATCATTGAAAACTTCAGTTGTAAAGAGTTATACTGAAATGATATGAATGTGTTCGTATTTTCTCATGTCTAGTTTATAGTAAATTGAGGGAGTCACACACAATAACTAGTAGTTGATGATGGACAAAACCAATGTCATTAAGTTATTTAATGATATTTCGTGTTGATGAAAATGATATTGCATTGATAAACTCATCGATAGATAATTTCTATTCTTTATAGTAAAGAATACAATTTTTTGACAATAACGAGCTAGCACTCGTTAGTTCGAAAAAATTGATGGTATT
>JAWDEX010000020.1:1519713-1532782 GCA_035221805.1 Trichilia hirta | reverse complement strand
CTCATGTCATTATCACGAATTTGGCACCTCGATTATGAATAAAATTTACAGAGGACAAAATTGGGTTATGACACCTACGCAATAATTAAACACACATTTTTAAATATGAGTTTCTTTAAATTATTAATGATAATTTGATATTTATTTAGTATTATGTTATTTTACTTTTTAAGTGACAATTATTGTAGAATAAAAATTTTAAAGTCACTATTAATATAATTAAAAATATGTTAAAGTTATTAAAAAATAATATAATTAAATAATTTTTAATTTTAATTTTAAAGTTAAAATATAATAGTCACAATACCAAAAATAACTCCATTTTGACATTCATTGTAGGAGGATAAATTAAATGTGGACCTTTCACTAGAATCGTAAGATCATACGACTGACTGTCCACAGTAATTTCAAACCAAACGAAAAAGGAAAGGATTGCATTTAATTATCAATACAAATTTTTTATATAAATTAATGTGAGTATATTGTTTATATTTTTAATACAAATTTTTTTAAATTAATATAAAATTATTTTATTATTGTGTATTGTATAATTTTATTGAGAATAAAAAATATTATCACATTAATTTATATAAATTTTTTATCATTAAATTATTGATATATAAAATATTTTATAATCTGATTCAACCTTAAAGGACCTTTGCAAATGAAATCCCGTCCCTTTGTAGGAAAAATCAATATTAAACGGCGTGATATTCATGGAATCTTCGAAGCATAATTAAGTAAAAGTGAGCAACACAATTAATAGTGCTTAAACATATTTGTATTAATTAATTGTGTTTTAAATTTCAAAGACATAAATGGGATTAGTAGCTAAGTGGAATGAAAGTTCTATTATATTTCTATTTAATTTTTAAAATATTTGACAAACATTTATTTTAATTAACAACAAATATTTAACATTCACTTTTTCGTTTATATATATTTTACATTTAATAATTTTATTTTATAACAATTATAAATTATATTTTACAGCATTTTAATCTCAAACACACTTTAAATTTGATTGTAAATTTTATGATTTTGTTAGTATTATTAAAAAAATTAATTTTATTACATGGCATTTTTTTTTTTGTGTGTGTTTTTTCAAACTAATTATATTTGTTTATATGGTTTTTAAAATTTATTTTAAGAAATAATAAATATTTATTTTTTAAATTGATAAATAATACTAGAATAAAAATAATATCTTCGATAGTTGACTTTAATATCTCATATTCTTTTATTAGACTTACATTTCATCTCATTTTACGATTTTAAATTTACAAAGAATGTTAGTATATATTTTCTAATAAATTTTTAAAGTGAATATATTTATATATTTGTACTAAATTTCGTGGTCAGGATACATCTTTCTTTGTGTTTGGGAGTAAGTTTTATTATTTTTATATATAGTATTATTTTCTTATTTTATAACACAAATAATCGTCTAATACTAAAGCTGAACATCAAATTTAAGATAACTAAACTTGAAATTAATTTAGAAATTAATTCACTATGTATCATGTATGAATGTGACGAATGGGGCATTAATGACATTAATGTTTTTTTCTTTTTTAATTTTAAGATAGAAAACTTATTAATATTTACATGTTCCGTTTTTAATATAATGTAATATCATCATCATTCATTTAATTCCTGCTTTCCATATTCCATATTCATCTTCAACAACCATGACACAAGAGCGAGCACATACAAGTTTAAAATCATTCCCCGCAGACAGAGAATATCTACAATTTTATGTATTCAAACAAATTGACATTCCTATCCTCGTTCTCAAAAATAAATAAATAAATGAAATTCATATTATGATTCATATTCTTAACTGTTCGTCCAGATATTTTTATTATGATGTTTAATTTTGTCTTGTTATATATCATATTAAATAAATTATTTTTTAAAATTTAAGCTTTGTTTAATAGTATAGTATGCAGTTTACTTTATTACACAGTAATATTAATTTTTAATAAAATTTATATATTTTTTATTATTTAAAAATTACCACATGATAATAAAAAATAAATTTTTTTTTTCTACATAAATTAAACTAAACTCATCCTTTATGTGATCTTTTAAAAAAACAATTTTATCACATTAATATATTTTGAACTCTTTAGTTTTATTTTAAAATTATTATATCAATGCTTTTTTAATATATTTTTTTAAATTCTATTGTATACTGTATACTATATTAAATCAAATATCTCATAATATATAATATGTCTTTGAGATGAGATTATGTCTAACTAAAGTTTAACCAAATATTTGCATCTGACCAATCTTAAGACTAAAGGTAATTGAATTTCTGCTCAAATTGATATTAAAATAGTATGTAAACAACCATCTCAAGAAAAGATATCTATATTTTCAATTCAACTTTTTGTACCATTGAAATTGGCATCAAATAAATAGCTGTTTTTTGTTAGGTATTGTCCATCAAATTATTGTATATGTTGATTCGGTGGTTCTGTAATCTAAACCATCTCAAATGATTAAAGATTAATTTCATACTTTTAGGTCATGTTTATGTCATTTAATAAAAGATTAACCATTTATAATTACTAATCAAAATGAATATTACACGTCTCTTCTATTTCAAAACAAGTCCAACTCTTTACTTCCAAAGTCATTAGAACCTTCAACGTAATACTCAAATCATTCACACGTGCACATTGCACAACTCATAAAACTCGTGCCAGTAAAAATGATAAACATAAACTACCACTTACGCCGAGAAACATCCTTGTACACAAAAATCCAATAAAATGGCGCCACGTCTTACCACAGCTGATTTTCCCTACTCTTCATGCCCACCGGTCATTCTCGTCCCACCCTTTCGTTTCTAATCCCCTCAAGTCTCCAGACGGGAAGGAAGATCAATCTTCTCCCTTGAAACTGGACTTGTATCAAAATTAACAGAAACACCTGAATTATCACACCCAACTTGCACCGTCCGATCATCATCTGCGGTCAACGACGATGATGATCAACACCAATGCCTTCACCTACTACCTGTCGGAGCACCCATCCATAAGCAAATTCCGGTGGAGCCACATCCATTCGTGGGGCTCCACGTGGTTCTTCTTATTCTCCTCCATTCTTCTCTACCTCACCTTATCCCTCGTCCTCCACCTCCTATTGCTTCTCCTGCTCCGTCATAGCCGCTCCGTCTCACTGGGTCCCATCCCCGCCATACACAGCCTTTTCATGTCCGTAATCTCCGCCACCATTTTCGCCGGCATCCTGCTCTCAACCGCCTCCGAAATCAAAGAAACCCGTTGGTTGTTTCGCCGAGCCAGAACGACCCCTTTTCAGTGGCTGCTATGTTTCCCTCCGGGCACGCGCCCCTCAGGTCGTGTTTTCTTTTGGTCCTACGTTTTCTATCTGTCTCGTTTCATCCACATGTTGCGTACTTTCTTCACTATCCTCCGACATCGTAAACTGGTTTTCTTCCAACTCTTCTACAACACAATCTTAACTTTCATGTCTTTCTTGTGGCTGGAGTTTTCTCAGTCCTTTCAGGTTGTGGCGATACTGTTTACGACTTTGGTATATTCTGTTGTGTATGGTTATAGATTTTGGACGGCAATAGGTTTACCGAGCGCCTGTTTTCCACTTGTTGTGAACTGTCAGATGGTGTTGTTGTGTTGCAACTTGTTGTGCCATTTGGGTGTTTTATTACTGTATATTATGAAGAAAGGTGGGTGTAACGGAATAGGTGCATGGATATTTAATTCAGTGTTGAATGGGGCGATTTTGTTGCTGTTTTTGAAGTTTTACGTGAATATGCTTTTGGAGAAGAGAAAAATCAACCAACAAAAAGCAGGGTTGGACTAAAATCTATAGACAGAGATATTTCTACCGTGGTGTGTGGGTATTTCAGAATGGAAATGGAATCCTGAGGACAAATTAATTAGGAAAATCCATCCCCCTATTTTGGGGAAAAAAAATGAGTTTAAAATATGTTGATATTGAGTGGTGTATAGAAAAGGTTCAAAACCTTTTGTACATGTTAGTATGTTTTCTACTTAATAGCAGGTTCTTTAATTCGATTTTATTGGTCATTTAATATATCAACAAATAGGTAGGTATCCATAATTAATGCTTCATGGTATTTTGCTTTTAGGAAATTTCAAATTTGCTTGTCTTTGTGGACTGCAAATTGTTGTAAATGTCCTTAAAAGGCATAGAAAAACGAATTTTCTTTGGCAAAAATAAAACTCTTTCCTTCCCTTATTTTCTGGCAAATAATCTCGGGGAATATTTTAAACAGCAAATAATCTCCTGCTGCTAACAACTAATGCAGTTTTGTGTGTAGAGACTCGAGCATGACTATGAAGGTGCTCGTTCTCCGCCCAGCAATTAAAATGTACAATTTCCAATTTACATAGTGAAAGGTAAAGGGTGAATTTCTTTTCGAGAAAGTCAAGAAACATTGTTTATCAATCAATGACAAGAGACAAAGAGATAACGCTTAGTTATCACCACCGCCACAACATTACAATCAAAACAGACAACTTAATCGAACTCCACTATCAAATCATCAATTTAATTCTCATATTAGTTTTGTATTTGAATGGAAAATAAGTTCGACAGGGATAAGGGATCACCAATTGCAAATTTGACAGAAAACGATCTCCTCCAATAGAGAACATCCGAATTGGGTCACATCCACTTCATTGGGTCCCTGTTTTTCGTGTTTTATTTGAGGGCCTTTGGAATGGCTTTCTCGGTTATTACTAGAACAAAATAAAGGAGATGGATGGATATTATCTCTGTCCCTGTAAAACTCACGGCCCCGCATGTTTCATAATAATCGTTCCATTATTACGTCTCGTGGACTACAAAATAAATGAGATTGATAAATGTTATCGACTAGTTTATAAGAAGAAAAGAATTGGGAAAAATCATTTCAAAAGCTGTAACAAGGTGTAAAACACGCTGAGCGGCACTCTTGGGACTTTTGGTATGATTAGCATTTTATCAAATAAAACTTTTGGGCCAATTGAGGAATGTAAGCCCTATAACGACCACATTCAATTGGGTCATCCATACGGTTGGACTTCAACAGATAACAGTCACCTTAAATTTACGGGCAAGCCTAAAAACAGCGAAAATGGAATAACCTATCTATGTTTATACAGCAGAAACAACTTTTTCCATGTTTATAAAATTTTATAAAATGCTAGACGAAACCACTGTCTGTCCATAGACGAATAGCTCATTGATCTGCTTTATTCATTTATTTGTTGATTATCATTGACGACATTTGCTTGTAATCCGCTAGTTTGGGACTATTGTGGTCATGCTATTATTTTAAATATAAATACTAATTTTTTAATAAAAATTACTGATGCTTTTTATTTTAGTAATTTCACTTAATGAAAATTAAAATTTTAAAGTTATAACATCTTATGATGTTAAAATGAACATAAAAAATAAAATAATTGAGAGTTAGTTTTATTAAATTGGTATGCCTAGAAAATCACGACACTATGAAGAAAAAGAAAGGAAAATACATCTACAAATCGTAAGATACTCTTTATGATTCATGATATTAGCATGGCAATCAACATATGTATTTTTGTGTTGTTTTGTTATTTGTCGAGTTTTTGTTGAGGATTGACACAGGTGTTTATTGAGTACACTAAACGTCCTATAACTGTTTGATCAAGAAATAATTATTTTATTCAATTGTAGATGATAACAATGCTTTTCTTTTTACTTTTTTCTTCTTTTAATTGAAGAAACGTGTTGGTATTTCATTTTTTTTGCATAATTTACCGTTTGCTTTTTTGAATCGTATAAAAATAAATGATCTCATGAATAGTAATTCAACAAAAGTATACCCTTTGTAGACTCTTATTGTGTGACTGACTTTGATTGCATCCACTCAGACTTTATGTCAACGTGGATGGATTGTTATTTGGTTGCAAATGCAATGGATCCATCTCTCCGTTGGTCCGTAGTCCCTTTGTTTCCATAGAATATACAAATACATATTAAAAGATGAAAGATTCTGGTTGGTTGGCTTTAAGTCATTGGTTAGCATTAGCATTAGCCTTCTTGTTAGCATTTCAAAACTAATCTTTGAATTGAAAACTCATGAGCAGTACCAGATGAAAATCAAACAGGGATGAAAATTTCGAAACTATTTACCTGCCATACATACACACATACATATGGGAATTTGGAAGGAAACTACGCTTCTTCATGGAGTCTTCTGATAACTGAGAACAAAATGTCAAGGACGTACCTATCCTCGGACTCAAGATGACCCCACAGGACTCGGTCTCGGGTGAATTAAAGCATCCATGCATGCAACATCGGTCACTTTGCATGTGTGCTTTAATTAATTAATATGTGCGAGATATTGTGGACCATACCAACTATTTATACGATTCCTTTTCAAACCCAAAGAAAGACAGCATTGAGAATACCTTCCCCGGTTGTGTCCTATTCCTGGCATAATTTTTCCATGCGTTTCAGCAATTACAAATTTTTATCATTTGATCATATTGTGGCTCCGCTCTGCGTGTGCAGTGCAGGAAAGAAATCAAATGGGACACATCGACTTCGGCTTCATGGAAAACACGGAATTAGAAATCCACTCAAATTGATGAAATCAGGAGTTAATGCAACGGACAAATTACTCTCAGCTCCCACACATTCTTTTCTTTATAATGCTTACATTTTGTGCGGGATAGATTCTTAAATTTATATTAATTCATTTTCATGATTTATCAATTAATATTACTTTTATAAAATAAAAATCATTTCTATATTCAATAATATTTTTTAATAACTGTATTTTAAAAATAAGAAGTTAAACCTATTAGAATAAAATTTTAACAATTTTATTAATTTAAATATTTTTCAAATTAAAATTCCCCCGGAATCTATTGAAATTGCAACTATTTGTTCAGCTTCAATTTTGTTAGATGTCTTCGGCTCGATTTAACGGGATAATAGTAAACACATGTTTCATTAGCTGAAACAAGTCAAAAACACTATCCCCTCTGGGTTACAAACAGCCTCAGTCACAAATAAATGTACATACGGGTTAAACAAAATTGTATATACATGCTGTGGTTTCCCTCCGCCTCCACCTTTTTCTTTTTTTAATAAATGTCTGTAAATCAAATAATCAATTACTAATTTCTAAAACACCATTCTTCTTTTATGTGATGATCCGATGATGCAGCATCAGGTAATTGAGTCAATTCCGATGCTGTTGAGTAGTATGGGTAAACTATTTTCCTCATCTCCTTGTACCTCTCCACATCAAAATTGTGTAGCTTCATGAGCTTTTTCTGCTTGGACCGAAACCTGCTCTTGTAGAAACTTTCAAAAGTAGGTTCTTTTGCCGTCACCAGGAAAAATAAGTAGCCAAACATAACGGATGCAGAAGTCACATAGAAACAGATAGGCTCCATCACGTCCCAAGAGAGTTCCCAGAAAGTCAGTCTCATGAACGCGGCTGTTTGGAGAACAAAGTAACCAAGTCCACACCAGAGTTCACGACGAACCAGGGCGTCGGATTTCTTGTCGATTAAGTATTTTTGCTTTTCCATTTCTTCGAACTCCTTTCTCCTTGGGTCGTGGGGGTTCGTCACAGGAAAAGGAATTAGACCCTCCAGGGCTTTCATTATCTGTAATCAAATGCAAAGGAGATGTTGCGTGACGTCTTGAATTTCTAAGCAGTTATTATGGAATATATATTATATGGAAATGAGTTATTGCATTAACAATTAAGAAATTGAGAAAGCCAGCTAGACTCCAAACCTATACAGCTCAAGATTTGAAAAAAAATAATTTTAAAGAAAAATAATATTAACATCACCTCCAACTCCACGACCCAAAAGAGGTCTATTCCCAATTCCCAATTTATATTTCACTCGAAAGAAGTATATTAATTTGTGATTGAAGCAGGTGCCCATGATTATCTAAGGGCCAACGAGGTTGCGTCTTGCATTAGGTAGGAACGGTTGAAGCTAGAGTATTCACAGTAAAGGAAAGGAATAATCTAGGAGCCAATAAAGCCTTCTTCTTCCGATTCCATTTCTAATTCGGAAGGTTAACGAACCGACACTTCAGAAACAAGATAAAGAACAAAATTCCTAACCTAACAACATGATGCGTGCCGTTTTCAATCCTGATTCGTTGATCTATCTCAATTGAAGTCCTTAAAATCATGTTTCATCATTGAACTAAAATTACTAAACAACACTAATATAAAAAAAAAGAAAAAAAACAATAACTTGACAACAAAAATCACTCATATGAAATGATTTGGGAACTTATTTGAGTAGGTCTTAAGAAAAAAAAAAAAAAAAAAAAAGAAGAAGAAGAAGAATAAGAGAGAGAGAAAAAAAAGTAAAATAATTTAAAAAAAACGTATTGGAGAATAAATTAGAAAAATAAAGGAGAAAAAAGCAATTTAAAAATGTCTTCAAAGAGGAAAAAAGAAGGTAAATCGATTTCCTGAAAAAATATCATAAAAAATTTTTTTGCCCCTAAAAATATTTAAAAAAACGAAGGTTATAGTTTATCAAAAAATGCCTTCCGATTCTATCATAAAATTAGCAACTAGAATTGATCATTAGTTAATGTTGAAGACCTTCTTCAGTTTTCTTCTTTAAATAATTTTCTTTTAGGTATGTGTGATGAATCCGGACATCAAGGCGGAGGCACAGGTGTCGACCCAAATGCCCAAAAGGGTCGAATAATCTGGATCAGTCTACACAACAAGAAAGGCTTTTACGGCCATTCAAGCCCTAATTTACCATCTCTAATGTGGTACACTTTTCACGTTTTAGATCTGGCCTGTGGAAAAACAAACACAAAAAAATAACCAAAAAAAAAAAAAAACCATATCAGGTCTCAGTAGAGGAGTGTACCGACCAAATCATATAAACGTAAACGAAAAAAAACTATAAAACTCATATTTCCAAAACCTAACTCCACGGAACCATGCATCAGGAAATTTTTTAACCTTGATCTGTAACAACAGTACAAATATTAAAAATATAGAAAGATAAATTTAGAAGCAAGAGAAAAGAAAAGTAATTTACCTGTTCAGGTTTCAGAAACACGACATTTCCTAATACGATGACGTTTCCCGATTCGTCAAGCAACTTCGCCAACTGCAAGCCGTTCTCAGGATCCGAACATTCTTCGCATACACCAATAAATTCTGAATAAGGAACCCAACTTTTCTCTTTCATTCTCAGCCTCTCCTTAACCATCTCCATCTGAAACGCTCGAAGCACCTTCTTCGTCTCGGCCACAGTCAATCCTTCCGCCCTCTCCGCCTCCGCACTAGGTGGCGGCGGACTCAACCCGTCCAGTCGGATCCTATCTCCAGCAATGTCGATGGTTCTTAGTATCTCCGTCAGTTTCTCTCCACCTAGGATCGCCGAGATACTGGGATGGATTATCGCTCTCTTGTGGAGAAATCTCCGGAAGACTCCGTTATCTCCTGGATCAGGAGCAATGTTGGTTCGGGTCGGGTTATGAGAAATTCGGGTTCTCGCGGCTGACGTGGTCGAAACACCGCAATTGGTTAGGACCTGCCTCGAAGTTTTCGTAATGTTGAAGAGACGTTCAAGTAATACTTTCTTCAACGCCATTGGTAGGCAATAATAAAAGAAAAATAAAATAACTGTAAATACAAGGGAGGAGATAGCAAAAGTATTGGTTGTGGGCTTCCAATAATGTGTCAATGGCGCTTTGGCGTTCCAATGAACAATTCGGTATTGTTTGTTGAACTTATATAGCTGTCCCGTGTGACAGAGAGGAGGAAAACAAATAAATGAAGAACTAAAAAGACGAAAAAAGGAAAACAGCTTTCAATTGAACGCGATATGTTGAGATCCTAACGATAAAATGGGTGCGCCCAACAAATAAAAAGCCAAGCCAACTTCCCCAGACGACAAGTTATCACACTCCCTCGTGTTCCCGAATATTCGCTCTAAACAAATGTGTCTAATCTCTTCAAAAGGACATTGCAACATTTCCACGAATTTCGCTTCATATCTCTTTCTCGCTTGGAAGAGAGAAATTGACAAATTAAATATATTATTATATCACGAACTTAGGCCAATCGACGGTACACGTGTTTGGCTGATGTTATTAGAAGAAGACCATGACAACCGTCCGATCATCTGAAAATCTTTGGTCATAGGGCAGAGGGTTGGTCACTGACGTTGACTGTCACTGATGGACGTGGAAAGGATCATGATTAACACGTGTTCTTTCACGGTTATCTATTTTGTAGGCTTGCTTCCAGTCGATAAGTTCTCCCTTTCTCTCTGTTGCAGCAAAAAAGTCTTTCGATTAATGCAAACGTGTCGCCACATACTATACCTATCCGGAAAATTGGTTACCGTCCATTAAAAAATCAATAAGAGCTGGTTACCATTGAAGTATGGATTTTTGGAAAGCTAAGAGTAAATTCAATGCCACGTAAGGAATTGCATTAAATGGGAAGATAGGACCTTCCCCAGTAAATAAATTTTGCAGTTCAAAATCTCCAAATGGCGAGCAATTCTATTTTTCGAAATCAATTAATTAATTGCAATTATTATTTTTCATTTTAGTTAATGAATATAAAAATAATAAATCCAATATTGTTTTCTACACCCAAAAAAAGAAAAAAGATTCTGCAGATTATATTCTACGTCCGTGATCTATTTTTGATAGATTTAGATTTTTGTGCTGGATTATCATTGATGTTCACAATTAATTAAATTTTGTTATGTATTTAGATGATTTTGTGATAAAGTTAGTTTTGTTAATTAGTCAAAAATTACGAAATTTCTTTTGAACACTTTTTTTTAAAATACCAACGAGATTTCGTTTTCAATTTTGATAATAATTTGTGAATGTATTTCACTTTATTCCTTAGCAATGGTAGGTTCTTTATAATAGGAGAGTGATTAAAGCATGATTTTATTATTGTATTTTGTTGGTGGTGTTTTATAGTCTTGTAATTTATGTTAATTATTGTAGTGGAGTTCCATTTTATTTAAGAACATAATTGTTAATTTATTTCAAATTATGGTAAATTACTGTGTTTCTAACTGATGCAAGTGATTTACTAACGCAAACTTATTAACGGTGGTAGAATCACAATCGGCCCAAGAGAATATAGGACATAATAATAACAATAATAATAAATCGCATTTCCAAAGTACAACAATGGTTATTAATAATATTATCATGGTAGAGTTGAAAATTAGTACTAAAAAATATGTTAATTGTAACACATGTTACAAGTTAGAGTTATCCTCAATCAAAATATTATCTAAAAAAAAAAAAATCAACTTTCCCGAATAAATTATTGTCTACGATTAAGAATGTGAATACACATATTATCCAATGGAAAAAAAAAAAAAAAAAGCTTTGCTGTTTGGAGGAATAATATTATTTATGCTCATAATAAAATAAAAAAATTATAATGATTCAGGTCAATTATTGACCTTGATTATCCACAAGATCAACCAGATTGACATATTAAATAACATATCGGTCTTTTAACATGTGCTTTGAATGAAGAATAAGTAGTTAATACAACTACAAATAAAATTACAAAAATCAGAATATGTTTTGAAAAAAATCGTACAATATTCAAAACATTTAATTGTCAATACTTTTTTGTGCATAAAAGTTTATCAAAACACTTAAAACGATTTTAATCAAATTTATTAAAATAAAATTATTTATTTTGGTTCGTTTTGCATCACGTCCATCATTTGAGATATAGCGTTTAGACTTGGGGAATTAGGTTAGGAATAAAATCAATTACCACTAAAAAACAAAATTAACGTTTAATCACGTTATTAAATGGGTCTCATATAATCCTTAACCTTAAAATCGAAGTGATTATCGTAATATTTCTCGTACGTAGCGTAGCTAATTTTTTTCAATTTCGTCACTTCTACCACCTCATTGCTCTGATCATATCATCCGTCCTGCAACATGGTCAGAATTTAAAGTGATAGTGGATTGTGCTTCTTCAGCTGCAGCTTCGTTGACATCCCCAGCTTTGATAACAGGTTCAAAAATGGAGCTTCGCTGGTATCTTGTTGATACCTAAATTTCTTACCTAGAAAAGTCAGTATACTATACAAATTTTAACGTTCTTATCACAAAAATAAGAAGAAGTAATATCCGATCTCGATCAAAGATTTTTATGTGCCTGTATTAAATTAAAATAAGTAAATTAAGAATAAAGTCGGCGTACCGATATATAAATTTTAATACTTAAATTAATAAATAATCAAAAGTAAATAACGGAGAAAAATATTGAAGTAAGGTATAATATTTATGCTAATTACTGATTCAGATAATTGGGTTTAGGACTGCTTGTAGCGATGGATATTCACTGGAAGGTTCAATTAAAAGGTACCTCTAAGAAAAAAAGGTTCTCTTTTACGTAATAATTTTAGTATTTATAAGGCCTTTACATGTGTGAGCATCGGAGAACGAAAGTCTGATTAGACAGCATACGGTATGGGTGGCCGATAGGTCTTTTCATCACCTATTTGGGTTAGACTAGGATGGTACAATAAATACTTGCAGTCTATAGAACATGATGCCTTTTAATATGATAGGACGTTCAGGCCGTTTTTGAGAAATACCCCAAATTATACCATTTGGCTCTCGTGATTTTGAATGCTGTGATCAAGTAGCCTCAGTAATATAGCTATAAATGAAGATCTGAGTCTGGGTTAGGTAGTTCATGTAATAGCAAGAATGGGGGTAGAAAAACTTGGGTCAGGAAAAACCCTTACATAAGCCCCTCAAGTTTTTGTTGTCGCAAAGTGAGAGCGAAAATTTGAATAATTCGAAATTTTTGAGGTGACCCGGGGCTTTTAACTTGGACATTTTGGTACCTTGAGCTGCCAATGATTTTTATTAAATATAGATGCTTCAATTTTCACTCACTGTTTCTGAAAAGATGCAATTGAAATGCGGCGCCCTTTAGTGACCTGTTCAGTCACCACGTGTAGCACGTGGGCAGTTATTTTTGAACTGGCGTGCTACT
>JAWDEX010000020.1:1503407-1519613 GCA_035221805.1 Trichilia hirta | reverse complement strand
GTTGTTACTTATTTATTTTCTTAATTAATACGAGATATATCCCTGTATGTATTATGTGTTGAGATTCTATCTATAAAGACTTATAGTTATGAGAACTGAATCTTTGATTCAAATACATTCAAAATTAATTTCTAATTAAGATGATGTTATCAGGGATAATGACATTACATGATCGGCATGTTTTGTTGCTGCTAATGATTAGTATTCAATACTAATAGTTGGGTGATGAGTCTCATATCATAAGAGCATAAACATGGGTACCATATTTTAGAATGTGATACTGAATGTGATCAAATGTGATCAATCACATGGGTGAATATCCACAGTCAATGATTAATCACAAAGCCGTATTAGTGTACCATTAGTCTTTAGACCTGAGATATCACGGTTGTAATCTATAGTGAGACACATCATTCACTTGTGTATATTGCACTGGGCTAGCCACGCCTGGTGAAAAAAGGTTGAAAGCAATGTATTCTTATTGTATGAGAATAGGTGATAGTCAAGAAGGAATCTGCTGGCTCAGATATTTGAGTTTGAGATCCTAGGTAGAATTATCATATACGGGGATTAAATCTCTAGCCAGAGTACACAAATCTAAAAAAGAGTTTTTGGATTTGTGTATCCTGTTTATGATTGAGATTCTAATCCTATGATTAAGTTAGGTGTTTGACTAAATCATGACCTGTACTCAATCGGGAGTCGACAGTAGAGGGACCTTATTACATGCAAGTACGACTATATGAGTTCATCTGAATTTTATTCTCTGTGTTCTAGGGGTCATGATATCTTGTTAGAGATCACTCATGATCATTGAGAACTTTGGATATAAGGATCAATAATTTATTATATTATTATAAGATGTTATAATAATATTTATATTATAATATGTTATAATATGATTAATGTTATTATAAGATAATAACAAATAATCTTGGCTAATTAAATGCTTACATATGTTTTCTTATGATTTTTTTTTGTTTTAATGATTGACACCTATCTTCTACTTGCATTAAATAGATTCAAATCCAATTTTGAATATTGTTTTTTAATGAATAACATTTGTAAACGTTGGAGGTGGGTGTTGGATGGGAAGGGAATTGATTTTGCTTTGCTGTTAAACAAAACAAAAAGAAATAAAAAATAAGAAAGCTTAAGGAAGCATACGGTTCAAGCTTTGTTCTGACATTACCATTGTTTTTCAAAGAGCAAGAAAGGAAAGAAAAGAAGAGGAAAAGAAAAGCAAAGAGTTGTTTTTGGTTTCCAATCTTTTCTATGCAAACTAAGAGTACATATATGTAGATATATGAATTTAGTTTGCATATAATTTGCAAAATAATTTTGTAAGTCAAAAGTAGTCTCTAATTAATTACCATCAGCTCTATTATCTTCTTTTTAATATGTGAATATCATTGGAGGCTTGGGGAGACTTCAAGCTTGGTAGAGAAAGTAATTAAGATATATATTCCATTAAACTTTAAGTAATGGCATGTTAAATGTGTTTAGTATGTTAATTTGCATAAAATAAAAATAAATGATCTTTTAGATTTTGCATAAAAACCAACCTTTAATACCATCACCCTAAAAATTATATAAAACATCTTGGCAAATTGATGAGTCCAAGCCCCCAAACGACCATCTTTCAATTTAGTTGGGTCTTGTATTCATCATGTTGGAGACTCAAAGAGATAAATGTTTCCCTTCAATTTACGAGTAAGACTAAAACGAAAAGGCAAGACGGAAAAAATGCTTTATTCAGAAAAAAAAATTTTGTTGTTTATAAAATTGGCTTTAGTGAACCAAAACAATACCTGTCCACAGAGGAATTACTTGTTGTTCCACTTAGGCCGTTTATTCATTCACTATCATGTTATTATTTTTAAGTTTAGTTTGGGATTATTGCATTTATGTTATTATTTTAAATATAAATACTAATTTTTAACGAAAAACACTCATACTTTTTTATTTATATTTTATTTTTAGTAATTTCATCTTGTAACACTTATAAGTCACAACATCATATGTCATCTTAAAACGGATCAAATAAAGGTTTAAGAGGTAGGTTTAGTAAAATGGTAAACATAGTAAAGGGAAATGAAATTGTATCTACAAATCGCATGTCACTTCTGTATGGTTCATGATATTTAGAATGACAATCGAAATATGTAGTTTTCTATTGTTTTGATATTCATTGCTTTGTTATTTGTTAAGTTTTTCGTTGAGGTAGATAGAAATATTTATTGAGTAGACAAAACATTTAAGTTCTATAACTGTTTTTGTCAAGAAATAATTAATTTTTCTTATTTTTTTGAAAGATTTAAATGATCCTAGGAATAGGAGAATTCAACATAGTATGTCCTTTGTAGCCTCTATTGTGTGATTGAGTTTGATTGCATCCAGTCAGGCAAGGCTTTCTCTGTCGACATGGAAGGACTGTAGTTAGTTGCAAATGCAATGGATCCATCTTAAAGTTTGTCCAAAATCTCTTTGTCTATACAGAACATACAATATACAATCTATATAAATGGTAAAGGATTGTTGTGGGTTTGCTTTAATTCCATGGTTAGCATTAGCATTAGGTTTGGCCTTAATCTTTGAATTAAAAAGGCATAAGCACCGGATGAAAATCCAACTATTTACCTGTCATACATATGGCTTAGCGACGTCCTGGAGTCTCCTGAGAGCCGACTCCTTGTCCTTGGACTGTTAGGAACCAAAAGATGAGGAAAGATGGATATATCCTCGAGACTGAAGATTGCCCCACAGGACTTGATGGTCTCGGCTGAATAATGCATTAATCAATTCATAGGCCCTTCTGCACGTATGGTTTAATTGATTAATAGATGGTAGATATTGTTGTGGACCAACCAAGGATTAGGAAGACATAATTGAGAATACCTTCCCCCGTTGTATCCTAACATCCTACTCTATTCCTCGCATATATTTCCCATGCGGACATTTGGCAATTTCAAATTTTTGTCATTTAATGATATTGTCCTTCGCGCGACCAAACGGATCCTTCCCCTTCCCTTTCAAGAAAAACAGAGAATTAGGAATCCGCCCAAATTAAGACGTACAAATCAGTAGTTGATGCAACACTTGACAAGTACCTCCCAACCAATCTTTTCTTTGTACGGGAGACATTCTTAAATTTAAATTTACTAATCTTCGTGATTTACCAATTACTATTATTTTTATAAAATAAGATTAAAAATAATAGGTTTCTTCTTTTATTATTTTTATATCTAATAATAGATTCAATAATATTTTGTAAGAACTGCATTTTAAAAATAAAAATGTTAAATTTATTATGAAGAAATATTTTAAAAAATAAAATTTTATCATTTGTGATTCATATTTAATATTTGAATATTGGTATATATATAATTATACAATATATATTTAACCTAATTACTTTTGTGTGTCTGATTCATAATTTATGTGTTTTTATAAATATATGTTTCTATGGTACAAATATGTAATCTTTTTATTATTTTTATAACAAACTTTTTCTTTTTCTTTTTCTTTTTTTTTGAATTTTTAGCTTTGTACGTCTTAACAGTTTTTTACGTAAATATTTATAAATTTAAAAAAATTTTCAATAAGTCTAATATTATTTTATTATTTGAATTACTTTGTTAATAAGTTTTTTTTATCAATGTTTATTATTTATATAAGTTCTATTTTTGCACAACAAATTTTATTTACAAATATTATATAATAATCAATGTTTTCAGTACATCAATAATTTAAATTTCAACATTTTTAAAATTACAATTCCAATGAAATCTGTTGAAATTGCAAATTGTGTGCACCTTCCATTTTGTTAAGAGTATTTGGCTTCGTTGATGGGGATGATATATATAGTTAAATACTTGTTCGACTCGCTGAAACAGGTGAAAAAAAAAAAAATAACTTTCTGCCTACGGGTTACAAACAGCCGCACTTTAATATACATTCGGGTTAACACAAAACTGTATATATATCTGACTTTTTTTAATTTGTTCGTGAATGTCTGCAAATCAAATAATCAATTAGTCTTGTCCAAAACACCAATCTTCCTTATCTGATGATCCGATGATGCAGCATCAGTTAGTGGGGTCAGATCCGATGCTGTCGAGTGGTAGTATGGATAAAATATTTTCCTCAGCTCCCTGTACCTCTCCATATCAAAATTGTGAATCTTCATGAGCTTTTTCTGCTTGGAGCTAAACCTGCCCTTGTAGAAACTTTCGAAAGTAGGTTCTTTCGCCGTCAGCAGGAAAAATAAGTAGCCAAACATGACGGATGTGGAAGTCACATAGAAACAGATGGGCTCCATCACGTCCCAAGAGAGTTCCCAGAACGTCAGTCTCATGAATGTGGCCGTTTGGAGGACAAAGTAACCAAGTCCACCCCAGAGTTCACGACGAACCAGGGTATCGGATTTCTTGTCGATGAAGGACTTTTGCTTTTCCATTTCTTCAAACTCCTCTCTCCTTGGGTCGTGGGGGTTGGTCACCGGAAAAGGAATTAGACCCTCCATGGCCTTCGTGATCTGTAATCAAATCCAAAAGGAGATGGTTGGTAAGGTCTTGGACTTTCTGAGGTCCTATTATAGATTATCTACTATATGGAAATGAATAAAGAAATTCAGAACGCCAGCTAGACTCCAAAACTATACAGCTCAAGATTAAAACGAAAAATGTTTATTTTTAACGAGAAATAAGATTAACATCACCTCCAACACACCTACCCAAAAGAGGTCTATTCGCACTTCCCAATTTATATTTCACTCCGGAAGGATGTATAAATGTGTGACTGTGAAGCTGGAGTCCATGATTATTGAAGGCCCAATGAGATTGCGTGTTGCATTAGGTGGGAATGGATGAAGCTAAACCATTCACACTAAAGGAAAGGAATAATCTAGCTCCAATTCGACTCCCAATTCACCCCTCGAAAATCACAAGAAATACAAAACTCCGAAACCTAACAACATGATACGTGCAGTCTTCAATCCTTATTTGTTGATCTATCTCAATTGAAGTCCTTAAATCATGTTCATATTTGTACTCAAATTACTTGAACAACAAAAATCACTCGGATGAAATGATTTGGGAACGTATTTGAGTAGGTCTTAAGAGAAAAAAAGAAAAGAAAAGAAAAGAATTTAAAACAACTTTATAGTGACTTATAAAGAAAGAAGAAAAAACAAAATAACTTAGAAACGTATCTGAAAATGTCATCAAAGAGTAAAATCGACTTTTTGTACAACTATCATAATTTTTTTCCCCCTAAAAATGTCCTCAAAAAACAAAGGTTATAATTTATCTAAAAAAAGACTCCTGATTCTATGATAAAATTAGTAATAGAATTAATCATTAGTTAATGTTGAGATCCTTCTTCGGTATTTTATTAATTAATTTCTTTTAGGCACTTGTGATAAATCCGGACATCATGGCCAAGGCTCGGGAGTGGACCTAAGTCCAAGTGCCCCAAAGCGTTGAACAATCTTGATCACTCTATACGACAAGAACGACTTTTGCGGTCCCCCAAGTCCTAATTTACCATTGGTACCCATTTCCCGCTTTAGATCTGGCCTGTGGAACAACAAACACATACACACACAAAAAAAGAAAAAAATAATAAAATAAAACAAAATAAAATAAAAATACAAAACCACAAAAGGATAATATTTCAGTTCTCAATCGGTGGTAGGGTACCAACCAAATCATGCAAACTTAAAAGAAAAAAATTATAAAACTCATATTGCAAAAATCTAATTCCTTGGAACCATGCATCAGGAATTTTTTTAACCTTAAATCTGTAACAACACTACAAATATGATACATATTGAATATAGCTATTCTGTTCCTATTATAAAAAGCAAGAGAAGAGAAGAGAAAAGAAAAGAAATGTACCTGTTCAGGTCTCAGAAACACGACATTTCCTAATACGATGACGGTTCCCGATTCATCAAGCAACGTCGCTAACTGCAAGCCTTTCTCTCGATCCGTACAACATTCTTCGCAGACACCAACAAATTCTGAATATGGAACCCAATATTTCTCAGTCATTCTCAACCTCTCCTTAACCATCACCATCTGAAACGCCCGAAGCAACTTCTTCGTATCTGCCACAGTCAATCCCTCCGCCCTCTCCGCCTCTGCACTAGGTGACGGTGGACTCAACCCATCCAGTCGGATCCTATCTCTACCAATGTCGATAGTTCTTAGCCTCTCCGTCAGTTTCTCCCCCCCAAGGATGGCCGAGATACTGGGATGGATCATAGCTCTTTTGTGGAGAAATCTCCGGTAGACTGCATTATCTCCTGGATCCGGAGCAATGTTGGTTCGGGTCCGGTTTTGAGAGATTCGGCTTCTCGTGGCTGACGTGGTCGAAATGCGGTAATTGGTTATGGCCTGTCTTGAGGTTTTCGTAATGTTAAAGAGACGTTCAGCTAATGTCTTCTTGAACGCCATTGGTAGGCAATGATAAAAGAAAAATAATATAAAAATAAAGATATGGTGGAGATAGTAAGAATTTGGATCGTACGGTTTCCAATTACGTGTTAAGGGCACTTTGATTCTTTTGCTCTCCAATTCCAATGAACAATTCAGTATCGTTTGAAGTACTTATATAGTTGCCCCGTTTAATAGGAGGGAGACAAATTAATAAACAAAGAGATGAGAACAAAAAACAGCTTTCAATTTACCGCGATATTGTGAGATCGTAACGATAACATGAGTATGCGCAACAATTTAACAAACAGGGACAACTTCATCGGACGGCAAGTTGTCACTGCCGCACGTTCCCGAATATTCGCTGTGACAATGTCTAGTCTCTTGAAAGGTACATTGAAATATTACCACGAATTTCACCCCATTTATCTTTCTCGCTTGGAAGCGAGAAATTGAAATTCTGAATATATTATAATATCACGAAGTGTAGCGAATCGACGGTACACGTGTTTGGCTGATGTTAGTAAACGAAGACCGTCACAACCCTCCGATCATATGAAAAGTCATTGATAATGAGGCAGAGAGTTGGCCCCTGACGTTTACTGTCATTGACAATGTGGAAAGGATCATGGTTAACACGTGTTCCTTTATGGTTATCGATTTGGGAGGTCAGAGAGTGAGATAATATTGTAGGCTTGTTCCAGTTGATAATTTCTCTCCCTCTACATATGGCAGCCAAGAAGTCTTGCGTTTACGCAAACGTGTCGCCACATATTGTACCCATCCACAAAGTTGTTACCATGCATCATTAAAAATAAAAAAAAAAAATGGTTACTGTTCAAGGATATATCGTTTTCGCAAGTTAAAAGTAAAATCAATGCAGTAGTATGTGGTCACGTAAGCACTTGCATTAAATGGGAAGATGATACCTTCCCCACTACACAAAAAATTTCCAATTCAAATCTCTGAAATGTTTTTGAATTAGGTTGGCGAGCAATTCTAATTTAATAAATTAATATTGCAATTATTGTTTCTCATTTCAGTTAATGAATATAAAGTTGGGATAATTCTAATAATAAATCCAATATTGTTTTCTTGCATTAATGCAAAACTATACTGAAAAATATGATAAGAGATTACATTATTCGTCCATAATCTAGTTTTGAAATATTTAAATTTTTGTATTGAATTAGTAGGTTTATGCATCGATGTTCAATTAATTTAATTTTGTTGTAAGAAAGTTAGTTTTGTAAATATGAAAACTTATAAAATTTTCATTCTTTTGATGATTTTTATTTTATTCTATTATGATTTTTCCAAAATACCAACAACATTAAAGATTAAAAAATGATGATTTATTTTACAATTTTCATAATAATTTTTTAAATGATTTTAGAAGTTATTTCCTTAACAATGGTATGTTGTTTATAGTACTAAAGTGATTTAAGCCTGATGTTATAATTGTATTTTGTTGGTGGTGTGTTTATAGTGTTGTAATTTATGTTGATCTCTATTTTATTTACGGACATAATTTAATTTGTTGGGAATCATGCTAAATTATTGTATTTCTTACTGATGCATCGTGGACGTGATTTATTAAAGCATGCCTATTAAAAGCGGTGGAATCACAACACGCCCAAGAGAAAATTGTTCTAAAAATAAATAATAAATCACATTTTCCAATTACAGCAATTGTTAATATTATCATTTAAACTGCAAATATATGGTAGAGTCAAAAATCATTACTCAAAAATATGTTAATTGGGACACATGTTACAGGTTGTGGTTATCCTCAATCAAAAAATTATTTAAGAAAAAATCAACCATCCCGAATAAACTATTATACACGATTAAGAATAATTTTTTTTTTAATGAAGTAAAAAATATATATATCAGCAAATCAATTTCAAATGTAGTACATTTAAGGATCGTATCGTATTAAATTTGATTATTGACCTTATAAACCCTTTTAGCCCGAAAATTGGTTAAATTAATTATTTATCAACTTGTCCATGTTTTCAAAATCTATTTATTCAACTTCCGTATTTTTTCCTAACACATATAAATAAAATGATCATGTCGTGAGTTTGTATACTAGTATTATTCAACTTAAATTTATATAATTAATTTTCATATTTATGTTTATTGGAAATATTTTCAAAAATAAAGAATAAAAGTACATCAAATGAATAAATGTGTATTTTTGTTAAAAAAAACACACCAATTAAAAACGTCTATTAGAAAAAAATTAGATCCTTCCAATTTAATTATAGAAAGAAATAACTTTCCATGCTCTCTTTTTATTTTAAATTGAAGTTGATTCATTCTAAACCATTAATTAAATTTAATTTTCGATATAGCAATTGTAATTTAACGAGTGTTTTCATAGATATGTCCCAAATGAAAGAGTACTTGTTCATCTATAAATAAGAGCAATGTCTTGAGCACAAGACATCACATAAAATTTTTCTACATTTCTCTAACTTTTTAATATTTTTAAAAAAAAATTTTTTGGGGGTAAATTCTTCGTATTTTGTGCATTAAAACTCCTGTGGTTTGTTAGTCTACAGAAACAAAATATTGATTTTCGGCTGAGTTGTAATATTTAAGAATATATATGTTTGCTTTCGTTGATGCACACAACGCAAGACAAACAAAACAGTACTTCATTATAATCTAAAGACCTATTTGTTTAAGTCATATGAATTATTAGATTGGTGAAAGCAAATAGCGTCTTAAGGAAAGCCACTTTTGTAACTGCCTTAAATACATTTTCTCCATCTGTCTAAATATAATTAATATTTATCCCATATTTTCTCCTACAAGATGATCCTATTCGAAGCTTCAAGTAAACAAATTATTCAAGATAGATTAAATTAAAGGGATGAAAAAAGTTAATCATTATGTAAAAATAAAGTTAATATATAGATATATTTTAAGAATAATTTAGTCAAATTTACAAGCCAATTTTATAATGTTATGCATCTAAATTTGTCTCAGCCTTTCATCTGTATTTTTTTCTCAATATAATAAGTTTAATAGTACTGTTATACATTTCAAAATTTGATCTAAAAAATTATAAAAATTTGTCATATCGTTTACAATAAATATTTAAGAACAAATTTGTATGAACAACATAATTATAACATTAAGCTTAGAGAGAATAAGTCCAAGTCTTGGATAAATTTACTATTTAAAAATGTTTATTTTTTCTTTTGTTTGAGTAATCCGGCCAATTAATGAACGTGGGTTGTAAACTCTCGTTTATCGTATGCTTAGCTTAACTATCTGTAACCTGGCTAGATCGGAGTTGGTATCAGAGTTTGGGAAATGAAATTGGAACACAATTTTGAAGAAGAGGTGAAAATAAATAAGATATTAAGTTGATGTAATGTCATATTCATGTATAAAGAGTTTAATTCGTTTATCTGATTCTTAAATGGAGAAATTGTTTGCAATCTGCGTGTTCCATGAATTAATTAAGGGAAAGATTGTTGGGCATCAGGCAATATATAAAAGAGTAAATAAATGGATAAAAAGTTTTGATATTGACTTAAATTCCGAATAAAATAATTACGGAGAAAAGGTATTGGTTGCAATAATTGGTCACGAATGGATGCTCAAAACAAGGTTTTTATCTCTGCCTATCACCCTTTTTCCTACCGGATTGCTATTCTCGTCATCCACTTTGAAAATGAATGTCATCCTTCACTTGTCAATTTCTTATAGCAAATAGAATGAATGGGAATTTTTCAATTTATTATAAGATTGAACTGCAAACATCAGAACTAGATAGGTTTAGATATGGTGATGAAATTCCTCAGTTGTCATCAAAAGACTTGAGACTAACGTTCCTCGCAGTGGAGGTTGGTGTAGTTGGAATGTGCGCTACATTAATTAACATTACTAGAGAAAGTTTAAAACAAAAATTGATAGAAATGTTGAAGTCACGGAAACAAGTGAATTGTGCAATGAAAAAAATGATAAACGGAAAGGAATTATAAAATTAGATTACTTGATGTCAATTGCGTAAAATACAAAGCATATGCTTGAGATTTATTCTGTTCTTTGTTGTTTTACTTTTAAAGAAAAGATTGAAAGAGAGAATTTCGATACATATTCTCCCCAAGAAGTGAAAAAACAATTGCTCTTCATTTTTTAAAAGATTGGATGGTTATGAAGAGTAGCATTAGCATATCGTACTAGTATTCCATTCCATTTTAGAGGTTTTCATCCATGGAAAGGATTTCCAAGGTTGACATGGTTCAACAAAACCTGAGGTAAAAAAAATCGGCCCCTCCAAGATCGAGAATCCAACTTTGAAAATCAATGCAAAGCTTTCAATTCCAATTTTATATGCTATCAAAATTAAGAATAGTTCATAAAAGTTGATGCTAATCCGGGTCAGAATAATAGGGGAGACATCACATACCTTATCTTGCAAAGTGATGGATCAGATCACATCGGGGCTTAATTTCTTTTGGTTTTAACTTTTAAAGGTCGGTATGTAGATTTTGCATAGCCATGGCATATATTCTTTGAAATTATTGTTGTAAGATGATGGTGGGTGGATGGACTATTGTTGCTTGTTCTACACAATTTCTCTTGAATGTATCTTCGTCCTAACAATTCCAAAGCAAATAGAAATCGATTGGACTCTTACCTTGCTTCTGCCATCTACGGAGCAGCATCAACACGCTGTCTTCTTTGTGCGGATAAGAACAGAAAACAAGTGTTATCATCAATAATGGATGCTGTGTCGTTGAAGCATAAATTCACAGCCAAATTTCGTCATGCTTTGTCACCAAGATATGTTTAAAAACGATTTCGCATTATAGGTTTAATTCCACGATTTACACAGCCCATTACGATTAATTTAATACTCGGCCTCCTGTCTCCCCCCCATTGAAGGCTCATTTATGATCAATTTTTCGTTAATTTTAAACTGGTTGGTTAGGTTCCTCGCAGACAGCACAAAATAATTACAGAATATAAAGAGTTCTCAGCTAAATTAAAGGATGGTGATGCCCTAATACATCCTCTTACGCACAGAAAATGACAATCTTTCTGCCATGAAACAAGGCTTATAATGGATTCTTTCTCTATCCAGGTGGCATGCACACAACATGATATGGATAGTTCCTCAGAAAATTGAGGTTTAGATCAACTGCACGTTTATCCAAACACGTATTGGATTGATGAACACACAAACTTGTATCCAAACTGACTCCAGCATGTCCTCCCATTGAGCTGGCTTTTTACTCCATTTATTTATTCTGGTTGTGCTCTGTTTCAGGAACTTGTTGTTTCTTCCACGTCCAAGAAATGTCAACGAGATTGAAATGGAACAAGTAAAATGGTCTTATCTAACCTAGCTGACAATTGGATTAAGATTTGCTAAATGGAGATCATCTCTTGACGTCACCCTTGGAATTTTTAGCTTACATGTCAGAGCCGTATTATATGCAGCTGTGTCTCAACACAGGATTTTTTGTTTTTTTAAGTTTTAGAATCTAACCTGCTGGATACATATGAATATTAAGTTTTCAGTATGTTCAACTGCTCAAAACTTGCATCTTTATATAGCTATAAAGTTCGACTAAGAAAGAACCAACAGAATTTACGAAAGATAATTGGAAATGTATTTTCCAATAGGCTAACACCGAATTTAAGTGGATAAGTTAGAAGTTTAAGAGGGTAGGTTAGAAGTTTAAAATAAAAACATATACTATCGTGCGTGAACAGGTGAAAATAAAACATATGAGCATGCAAGAAATTAACAAGAAAACTGCTGCTTATATATAATGAATGCCCTGTATCAAATTTTGTCTGTTCTCGGTTTCTTATAGTCACCAGAGGACATTCCACCAAAGCAGGCCTAAACAGCATCCATGTGAGGTAAAACCAATAAGCTATGAATATGTTTGATGATAAGAGGTAAATTTACTGCAAATTTATCGGAATAAATCGGTTTGCAAGAGTTCTCATAAAGATTTTTATGAATAAAATTTGAATTTAAGTCTATTTTTTGAATTCAAAATCTTGATAAGGATTTGCCATAAATATTCCCGCAGATTTTTTTTAGTCTCATTTTTTTTTTTTTTTTTTAATTTTTTGCTGTGTAAATCAGTGTTTGTTTCAATGAAAAATGAGTGGCAATTCAGCCCAGTTTTTGTATTTTATTTTCCCTATCCTTTTTTTGCCTACACACTCACTTGGCGATGTATGTCATGCTGCTAAGAGCACGAGAGGAGCGTTATATTCCACCTGGTGTTTATCACACGGCAATAACACTATTTTCCTAGACATGTCATCAGTATGAGGGCGTCACGTCATAACTAATGTGTCACGACACTGCATCCCCAGCAAATAAGAAAGTCACATATCTTTTTTGCTACAGGAACAATGGCCCAAGAATGAGCATCTGCTTGCACGATTTTCCTTTCCTTTCTATAAATTTCTACATCAGATGCTCCACCAAGTTTTTCAAGACCAGCTAAGAAAATATTGTACGTTCCTAAAGAAGGTTGAATGCCTTGCCTTTGCATGGTTTTGTATATTCTGAGTTCTTTGTCACCGTTACCGTTAGAAAAGTAGACACCAATTAAAGTAGTGTAAGTAGCTGTGCAATTGTGGTCGTCAGGCAATAAATTGAAAATCTTTGCAGTGGAAAGAAATCTTCTAGCGCTACCAATCCTATATATCAAGAGTGCAGCAAGATACATCACAAGAAAGTCCATGATGTGAACCCGGTCATTTTGCATACAAGACCCGCAACAAGATTTGATTGTGCACAATTTTAGAAAAGGCAAATCAAGTTGTTGACGATGGACTTTGACCCCATAAAGCACCAAAAGTATCAAAATGTTAGAAATGATGACACTCAAAAAAAGATTTGTAGTTATAAATCAGATTTTGAATGCCACAAGACTGAATAATCTTGATAAATTTTATAAAAGTTCACGAAGGAACCCAGAAAATCATTATCAATTTTCTTGCAAAAGTTTCAAAATTCATTACTGTTAAAATCCTAGAAAAATGAGCCTATTTATAATTGCAAGTGGAAAACAATAAAATAAAGACAGAGATAAAAAAGACATAAAAATTTCAAAATAAGTCAGGCAACGGACTTGAAGATGTCAGGGGTTGCACTTCTACTAGCATCAAGTTAACCATGTGCTGTATCTCTCCCTTCATGCCATACATGCTAAGATTTGATAGTTGTGCCTCAATTTCATTCCTCATTGCTAAATTAATTCATCCAAGGCTTTCTGTATGGGCTTGGCCCTGACACTTGTAATCTACACTCCGTTGACGCTCAAAAGTTCACTTGGTCTTCGCAGAGTGCTGGCTGGGTTCTCATCATTTCCCCCTCTTTTCAAAATGATTTGTCCTCAAATCAGGACTTCCATCAAGAGGAGAAAAATTGGAAACAATAATGGAAGCATTCATGCTATACACACCAACTAATTTGAACATAAGGGTGTTGTGGATGTTTCATTCAACCACTTGAAAAGGATCATTCCTTCTTGGCTGCGACTTTGATACCTTTTTGGGCTTGAGAACAAACCTTCTAAACCCTTTGTTGGCTTGAATGATATCTTGCTCAATTTTCGAAAACTTATCAACCACAGTAATAATCGAATCTCAGTCCCCTTTCGACAAAGGTAAGCCCAATACAAATTTCAAAAGAAACGTCATGTTTCATGCAAAATCCACGAGGTGAAACTCTGGACTTGGCTAGTATTATGCCCCTCACATACTTGTTCAACACCCTATTTCTTGTGAGGCAAGATGCAATGATAACTCAAAATGTCTAAGTTTTTCTTATTGCCGCTAAATCACATTAATTCTTCCCATTTACTTCTCCTAACTACCAATTTTTGTAATGAGCTTTTAGGCACACATAATTTATTTTCTATACACACAAATTTATTATATCTTTAGAATTTACCATATGCCACTTTCTTACATATATTAAACACATTCATGAAGTCAAATGCTATTTTCTCATATGCATTATACACATTTGAAAAATTAAAATAAGTAATACATGAACATCCAACGTGTAATATTATCAACTTCACATATAAAGGATAAGTGTATACCTTTGGGATAACATGGCTATAACTTTCCCAACCAGATCCTTTAATGATTCATGGGTAGTGTGAAGAACCAATTCTCTTGTATCCTTAGAATCACTCTTATAGTCAAGTCAATTTGAATTAAAAGCTAAGGGAACAAAATCGATTTAGCACTCAATCCTGCTAGTTAATGGTAATTCATTTGGCTCTTTCAAAATCACACCAACCAGTTTCTATACAAAGAAACAACACTACTTGGCAAGGAAATGTTAAATTTGTTAGCAATAAAGTGTGCCCCTTTGTACAAAGGTACAAAGATAAGTTGCCTCCTAAAGAAAGTTCTCTTCTCATCACTCTCTTTCTCGACTCTTTTCTTCTCACTTTCTCTCATTTTTGCATAAACACTCATTGATCTCTACTCTTTTCTCTTAATACTCTCTTGCACAACTTTTGTCTTCTCACCTTTACTCATTTTCTCACTAAAGTGCTTGCTCGCATTCTCTTTTTCTTTTCTTAGCTCATTTTTCTTTTGAACTTTGATTTGATATTCATAGACTTGTCTGGGGTTCAAAGGTGCAAGACTGATCAGTTTTCCATCTTTCATAAATATATAACGGTTCTTGTAAGTTATTGTAATTGTCATATGTCACCCTTCGATCTAGTTGCCATGGCCTCTCCAAAAACAAATGGCTAGCATGTACAAATGCCACATCATATAGTACCTCATCAATAAATTTCCTAATAAAAAAGAATAAAAGGACTTGCCGGTTGACCTTTACTACTCCACACTCACTCAGCAATTACAACTTATAGGTTTTAGATGCTTCATAGTAGGTAATTGCAATTTCTCCATCATTTCCATCTTAGCAATATTTGTACAACATTCCATGTCGATAATTACAAGGCATACCTTATCTTTGATGTGGCATCTTGTGTGGAATAAGTTGTCTTGTGTGCTTTAACTTGTGCATCTAAAGCTTTATGGGTTACAAGTATATCCTCCTCAACCATGTATTCAACTCCATTACTTACATCCTTCTGAGATGACATAATTTTTTCTTTAGACTATTCCTCATCTTTAACGCCCCCATTAACCACAAATTCTCCCTCGATCTCAGTATCACTATTACTCATAAACTCTCCCTTGGCATTAAAGCCCCAATTATCTAGAGACTTTTTCTCGACCTCAATATGCTTATAATCCACAAACTCTCCCTTGGTCTCAATGTCCCTATCATCTCTCATGACTTTGGTAATCTTATTAGGGCATTGTAATACAATGTGGAATCTACCCAAGCACCAAAAACATCTAATATCCTTATTTTTCTATTAGATACTCTTGTTTTCCACAACTATAATGTGGCCTCTTCCCACGTGCCAAAAACACTTAATATTTTTATTTTAAATACTCTCAGCTTTATCTTTACTTTCCATATCACCTTTTTTCTTAGGTCATTTGCTCTTATGCCTTAAACCTTTTTTATCCTTTTTATTACTCTAATATGGCTTTCAAAAAATTGTAAATTCGAATGTTTTTCAGTCTTAGAATTGGCACCATTCCTTATGATTCAACTGTCAAACTTTATTTCTATATGTATTATATCCTTTAGTTGGCTATCTCTTGATTCAAACCTCACAGAAATCGTGCCACAGTAACCTCCCTATCTTCCTCTATATTTGCC
>JAWDEX010000020.1:1489422-1503307 GCA_035221805.1 Trichilia hirta | reverse complement strand
CCAACTTATAATAAAGAAAATTTTTTTCGAACCTTATGTCCAATTATAAGTTTTGTGTGAATAATCTTCTTCCGTTTGTCTAATTTCAACTAAATCAGGGCTCACAAATATCAAAACCCGTAATTCAATTTTTTTCAGATAATTAATCAGTACGAACTGAATTTGTCACTACGAACTCTTCGTATGACATTTGTGCTTTGGCCAAAGACTTTATTTTCATTCGTTTACTAATATCTGACTAGAAATTCAAATCTGAATTGAGTTAATGATACCTCGAAATCTACTATGTTGAGTCAACGAATCCTTTCTGACAGTCATTTGCTAGTTGATATAAATAACACATGACTAAATACTTTTGTGTACAAGACGTAATTAGTCTCATATTTATACACCATATGAATCATATGCATCTATACCGATTGACAACCATGACATCCAAGGTCTGAGGAGTAGTTAATACACTCTTATAATTTAATAATGAATCATTGATATCATACATTCGTGTGATTCACCATACTTTAATTACGTTTAAATAATAGTTCTCTAACTATTATTCTACACTAATGTCCTAACGATATGACTATCATGTCACTCGCACTAATATCATCTTATGATATTCACTGAAGACATTCAGTATACCTACTATATAATATTAATGCCCAGTTGATATTACATCTATAGGAAATAATTTAAATAACTTATTATCTTAGATGATTTACATATATATTTAATCACCAATATGATTGGATAGAAGAAGCAGCATATACATATAAATTAAAACACTTTTATTATTAACAAATATGTACAATACATATTCTATAGTAACTTAATACAATATGCCCAAAACTAACAACACGAATGATTTTAGGGTATACAATACTAACATAAACTAGATGAATCTTTCTCTCAGAAAAAGTTTAACCTAAATTATTATCACTATTTATAAATTTTTTATGTTTTTTAAACTAATCTCACAAAAAATACAAATATTTTGAATTTGACATACTGACATCTTCTAGGATAGCTGACATTTTCTAAACTTAATTCTGCAAATAAAAAATAATGATTATATTTATAAAGTAAAAAATAGATAAAACAATAGTCAACTATAAATAAAAGCATAATAACATATATTTATATTGTAAAAGATAAAATAAAAATGACGCTTATATAAGTAGTTTAACTATTGACAAACAATTTAAATTAAATAACAACAAAAAAATAGTAAAAGTAAACACACTTATAAACAATAGTTGTGATATAACTCATATCTTTCTCTGATTTCAAGTCCAGAAATGGTTTGATCATTTTTTATGGATCAAAGATAAGTTTTTTCTCTAATTTTTCTAGAAATTAATAAAAATGATCATTTACAATGAGATTTTCAGTATTGTAGTACTTTTGTTTATTTCAGAATAGTTTTCATAATTTTATTGATTCACAAGAATGCGTATTAAGAATTCATAAAATATTATCTAAAGACTCCTTACTCAATCCATTCTTAATAAATTAAATTTTATCCTCTTGATTATTGAAAATCATTCTCAAAGGATGACATTACTTGTTACAATTCTATTTTACACATTTATAATAAATTTGTAATTATTTTACTCGTCTTTTTTTAGAGTAAAAACTCTTATCTAAATTATGCATATAAAAAATAAAAATTTTAAAAGATTATCTATCTAATCAGATTTTTATTTTGATTAACAATTTTATATCTTGAGAGATGTTGTTATCTATGAGTATATTTAATTTTGCCACTCTAATCTTATAAATTTTTACTAAATCACTTATAGAAAGAGAAGAAAACATTTCATGCAATTTTGAGAGAATTTTATTCATTTTTAAAAATACAAAAAAGGAATAAAAACTTAATTATTTAAAAAAAAACTAAAATATTGGATTGAAATATCATGATTATCGTTATCTTTCACTTAAGTAGGAGTAACAAAATTATCATGTAAAAGGTAAATAAATAATTATTAATATAATTTTTTTATTGACGGTTTAAAACTCTTTTTATTTCAATTTAACACTACAAATAATGACATATTTTTATAATACAAAAAAAGATAAAATAATAATAATAATAATATTTATATGAATAACTCAACTATTAAATATAAAAGTAAAAAAAAATAGTAAATATTCACATTATTATCGAATTTGATAAAATTAATCTAATAGTTTATTAAACTAGTTTGAAATTAAATAACAGTAAATAGATATGCTTTTATCACTATTCAGCACCTCGAGTTAAGATATAAATTTATTAAATAAACTGTCAAATAGTTTAAAATTTAAATAATATATTATTATTTAGCACCTTAAATTTTATTTATAAAGTATAGATCAAATTTACAATTTATTAGTATACCAAATTCGAGTATGATATATATATATATATATAAAGAGGACAAGAAATTATAAATGACAAAATAGATTATTACTTCCACTGTTACATAAAGCTTATAATTACTGCACTTTATATATAACAAAACCAACAAAAATACATAAAAATAAGAACCGCAACTGTAACAAAATAAAGTCATCAATATAACTGCTATGAGATAGGATATCTATCAACAAAGACTAATTCAAAAATGCATGTCTCAACATATTCTGTTCTTCGTTTTTTGTAAAGTAAAGATTGAAAGAGAGAATATTCGATGGACAAACTCCTCTTTTGAAAAAAAAAATTGCTCTTCATATTTTTAAAATGATTGGATGGTTATGAAGAGTAGAATTAAGATATCGTGCTAGTATTCCATTCCATTTTGGAGGCTTCCATCCAAGGATGGGATTTCATAGGTTGACATGGAGGTAAAAAAAAAAATCAGCACCTCCAAGTTCGAGAATCCAACTTCGAAAATCAACGTAAAACTTTTGATTCCAATTTTATATACCATCAAAATTATAAATTGAGTGCAATCAATTTATAAAAGTTGATGCCCATCCTAGGCTGAATAATAATGGAGACATCACATACCTTATCTTAATTTGCAATGTGATTGATCAGATCACATCAGGGCTTAATTTCTCTTGGTTTTAAAGTTCCGTCATGCGTAGTTTGCATAGCCATGGCATATATTCTTTGAAATTATTGCTGTAAGATGATGATGGTGGGTGGGTGGACTGTCGTTGCTTGTTCTACACAATTCCTTTTGAATATATTTTTGCGCTAACAATTCAAATACAGATACTCGATTGGACTGACATCGTGGGAGACAAGAATATGGCATCTTCTGGCCTTGCTTCTGCCTTCGACGGAGTAGCCGTTAACACGATGTCTTCTTTGTGCGTACAGGCGACAGGAACAGAAAACAAATGTCATCATCGATAATGGATGCTTTGTCCATGAAGCATAAATTTGCAGCCAAATTTCGCCATGCTTTCGTACCAATAGACTGGGGAACGCTGGAACTGTAGGTTATCAATGAGCCTATTTCAAGATATTGTGGAACAATATATTTAAAAATGATTTCGTGATGCTTGTACCTTTATAATTCCACGGTTAAAGAGCCCATTTCTGATTAATTTAATACGTTTCCTCTGGTCTCACCCAACATTTAAGGCTCATAGATGGACCATTTACATAACATATTCGAAATTTTTAAACAAAAATAACGCTAATTACCTAGTTTTTGTTGTCTCTTCATCCTGCCAAAAAGTAACAGGTTGAACAAAAGTCATCCTGATTCCTGATCAATTCTTTATGATTCTAAACTAGTAAGGTTTTGCAGTCAGCACAAATAACTACAGGATTTAAGGAGTCATCAGATAAATTAATGGGGAAGATGCCTAATACATCCTCTTCTTACGCACAGAAGATGACACTTTCTGCCATGAAACAAAGCTTACAATGGATTCTTTCTCTATGCAGGTGGCATGTACACAACATGATATGGATAGCTCCACAGAAAATTGACGATTAGTACAGGATTGTCTGTGATAGCAAATATAGCAAATATTATATATAATGGTAGCAAGGAATAAGTGAGGCATTGGATTGGTGAACACACAAACTTTTATCCAAACTGACACAGCATGTCCTCCCATCGAGCCGGCTTTCGACTACTCCATTTATTTATTCTGGTTGAGCTGTGTTTCAAGAACTTGTTTCTTCCACGTCCAAGAAATGTCAAATAGATTGAAATGGAACAAGTAAAATGGTCTTATCCTTAGATTAAGATTTGCTAAATGCAGGCCATCTCCTGAGATTTTTTTTGCTTACGAGTGGGTAAGGGAGCTGTATTATATGGGCAGCCATGTCCCAACCCGAGTATTTTATTTATTTATTTATTTTCAATTTTAGAATCTAACCTGCTGGATATGTACGAATATCTGTCTGATTTGTAATTTAAGTAATCAAACCTATCTAAGCACCAATCTTTCTTCCCAATTTCATTCTGTTGCCCCTATAAGGATGTATACTTGTTAACAAATAATATACAATAAGCTTTAATTGTCTACCAAATTAATGGATCCATAACATACGCTACATGTAAAAACTGTAATGCTCTTCGACCAAAATGTATATTCTCATAATTTCTCTTCACAAATTAGTCCACAGTATGTACAACCTTCTTAACCCGAAAAGGAGGCAGGCAAGCGGAGAGGACCAAAGTCAATAAAAGCTTCCCCGGAGCACGGACATCACAAATTAAGTTTTCAGCATGTTCAAATGTTCAAAACTTGTATCTCTAAATAAGAAAGAGTCAACAGAATTTACGAAAGAAAATTTGAAATGTTTTGTCCAATAGGCTATTCTGCCCTAGAAGTAAAGCTTTCTAAAGCTGAAACAGAATTTAAGTGGATATGTTAGAAATTTAAAATAAAGACATATACCATCGTACATGAACAGGTTTAAAAAGCATATAAACATGTGAGAAATTAACAGGAAAGCTGCCGCGCTCAAATAAAGAATCCCATGTATCAAATTTTCTCTGTTCTCAATTTCTTATAGTCACGAGAGAAGGACATGTCACCAAAGCAGGCCTAACAAGGATCCCATCTGTGGTCAAACCAATAAGTCATGAATCTGTAGAGAAATTGATACTTCTTGCTTTGGCACTCACTCGGTGACCTTTGTCATGCTGTTAAGAAGACGAGAGGAGTGTTGGACGCCAGCCGGTCCTTATCACACAGCAATAACACTATTTTCCAAGGCATGTAATCAGTATGAGGATGCTCATGCCATAACTAATGTGTCATGATACCGCTTCCCCCACATATAGAAGGTCACACATCTTTTTTGACACCGTATCCCTAGAATAAGCATCAGCTTGCATTATTTTCCTTTCCT
Organism: Trichilia hirta; assembly: GCA_035221805.1. Taxonomy (NCBI): domain Eukaryota; kingdom Viridiplantae; phylum Streptophyta; class Magnoliopsida; order Sapindales; family Meliaceae; genus Trichilia; species Trichilia hirta. The sequence goes on along the minus strand of JAWDEX010000020.1, from coordinate 1,497,999 downwards.
TTCTATAAATTTCTGCATCAGATGCTCTACCAAGTTTTTCTAGACCAGCTAATAAAACGTTGTATGTTCCTAAAGAAGGTTGAATGCCTTGTCTTTGCATGGTTTTGTATATTTTGAGTGCTTTATCAGCACTACCAGCAGAGAAGTAGACACCAATTAAAGCAGTGTAAGTAGCTGTGCATTTCTGGTCCTCAGGCAATAAATTGAAAATTTTTGTGGCAGAAAGAGGCCTTCTGGCAGTACCAATCCTATATATCAAGAGTGCAGCAAGATACAACCCCAGAGACAGTCCAATCTTAGTCATTTCCTCGACAATCTCCACAACTTTTGGAAATGTATCCAATCTTATTAAAGTGCCTATCAAGGCAAGATATGCAGTTTTCTCAAGGCTTATACCCATTTTTACACTGTATTCAAAGGCCAACAAAGCACCTGCAGGTCTGCTACAGTCACAGTTTGCACCAATGATGGTTGAGATGATGGCAGAATTCAACTGTATATTTTTGTCCATTATTCCAGTAACAAGGTGGTCAACGGCCACTAGATTCTGCCTTTTTAAGAGAATCAATATAAGTCCCAGATCTATAGATAAAGGACCTTCAGCATCAGTGGTTACAAACTTAGCTGCATCGTCTTCACTTATAGATTCAACAGAAAATTGAGGATGAACTTGCATGAGGAGGGAATCATTCTGGCCAGCATCTTTAAAAGTTTGAAGAGCTTCCAAAAATACAGGGTACCGAAGAACAAGACGATTTTCTTTCATGTAACGAAGAATTTGGCTGATTGTCCTTGTTTCCCCAGCTTTGCAACATTTCTCAATCAAAATATTACAAGCAGCTTTATCAGGCTGTACACCAGCTTCTTGCATTTTGCTAAAAATCTCAAGGGCTTCTTCGTATTTGCCTAGATGCCATTGGAAAGCGAAAGTATAAATCATTTCCTTCACAAATATAAAAATCCAGCAAAGACAGTTAATATAGGAAACTGACACCAGGAGGCACCCATATATATGTGCACAGTATACATAACTGAAACACAAAAAGATTTATTATGCATACAATACATGAAAAAAGATAAGGTCTTGCTATGGACAAATGTATGTTTGCAAAAATGCCTTCTATTATGAATATTTATTATTAGAACATAACAATTCAGCATTGTTTTTCTTTTGGACAATTGTTAGATCATTTGGATATAGCCTCATGATTTTCTACACTTGAAAACCATTTGAAGAACTACCAAATGCGGAACCAAGCATCCCATAATGGGAATGAAGCAGCAAGCTATCCAGAAAGCAGATTCGTGCTACAATTCAACAGAATTCATATCAAAATGCTATAACCACAGAAGCGTGAAGGGCGATCATAATAAAGATCAACTTGGATTTTTGAGACAGAAGCAGCTTGAAGTCTAATGTATGGTGGCCAAACCTTAACTATGTGCAAGCCAATTACAAAACATGATACCAACTTTAACCTCTTTATGGAAAATCACAATCAAGTTCAAGGTCTCACTAGTTGGAGTTCAGCTAAGAGGAAAGAATAAGGACAAATCGATAGCAGCAAAAGGGTATAAATAACTGAAATCAATAACAATTAATAAATATCAAGTAACAATTATAAATTACTGAAAAGAAGCATGCCCATTCCAAGAAGAATCAGCCAAAAACGTATTCACACAGACAATCTAACAAACAATAGACTTGCAATTTGAAAATAAGCTAGCTTGCACTTACCTGCCCCAAGAAGGTACTCCATCATAATAGTATATGTGTAGCAATTGGGAGCCAATCCAGATTGAATCATTTCCTTGTACACGTCAGTGGCCTCCTCAACTCTGTTATTAACAAACAGAATCTTCATATAAGCTGTATACGAAACAACTGTAGGGTAGCAGTCCTTCCCTTTCATTTCTTCCCAAACTTTCACAGCGCCATCGACATCACCAGCGTTAGACAGCCAATGCATAACGGATGTATAAGTTACTACATCGATCTTTATCCCTTTCTCTTGCATCAGCTCGAAAACATACTTCATAGATGAAATTCTCTTGGCTTCTCCAAAAATATCAAGCATGGTAGTGTAAGTGAACTGGTCGTGGTTGAATCCTTTTATCCTCGAAACCCAGTTGAAAAACAGCCATGCCTTTTCCATTGGCGGGTGGGTTTTTAAAACTTGATTGACTCGGTATGAATCCCATTTTAAAGGTAGGCTCTTTAGTTGTTCTTGAGCAGAATCCCAAGTAGAATACTTGAGAATCCTGTATATGTTCGCAACTGCATCTCTCATGTAAACTTTCGGGTTTTCATTTTGTTTTTCTACTGCTTTATGGGGTTTTGCTATTTTTCTGGTATTTGGTCCATTGGGTTTCTTTCGTTTGAATTGTTGAAGGGAATGCAGGCCTTCAATGGAGGTTTTGCAGTGATTAAATGACTGGATGCCATGGACAGACACAAAATGTACAAACTTTCTAATTGATCCACGGAAAACATGGAAACCTCGCATAGGTTACTCGTGAGCAAACTCCGGAAAAATACGTATAAGAAAATCGAAACAGTTTGATGAGTCTGAACATATGGAGCCTGACCGAATTGTTGGTGCGATCATGTCCGCCCATTATAATGTTGATATCTTAATTTGATTTACTATTGTTTGCAACTGCATTACTTAATGATCTTTTGTATTTAATTTTGACTGAAGACAACAGTCGAAAAATTTATGTCAAACAAATGAACCGGTCAAATTTTAAACAAACAACGTAAAAAGATTACGTGGAAACATATGACTGAATCAGTTTAAAAGAAAATTTAAGAACAACAGTAAATCTTTATCTTTCAATTAATTCGTTAATTTAAATACAAATAAAAATAATTTGATATATTTAAATGTTAAAATGATTATTATTAAGAGAGTAATAGAGGAATTAATTTTTTTTATTTTTTTATTTTTTTATTTTTTGGCTAAGTTCTCCAATTGAAAATAACAGATTTGAAGTTGGTGTCAGTAATTTATAATTTAAAATCTATAATTTATGGGCTGCATTGAAGCGGTCGGTGGAGCCATTACTAAGATAAGATGTTTGTAATGGTGCGCAATCATTCCATAGGAAAAAAACAAAACAAAAAATTCAGAATCTCAAATCCATCAAACATTATCAGAAACTTCAAAGCTTGTATACTTGACAGTGAATCCTCATGAAGGGGTTGAATTCACTTACATGACAATGATACAGTACAGTGTTGGCCTACCTCCAACTAATATGGACTCCCTCGTCACAAATATGGATATCAGAATACTTGTATTTGAAGTTATTTTAGTATTGTTAAAAAAAGGCTTCCGGATAATTAATCACCAACTTAATCCTACTATTTAGGTGGTTACTAGTGTCATCCATATTAAGAAGTAAATTAAAATTAAATTGATAAGTGTATTTAGTAAAGTGCAAGTATTTGAAAGCATTTTCAGCAGAACTCTCCCTAGCATACCAGAATATATTGCATATCAAAGGGTTTCTTTCGCTTTTGTATTCAATTTTACGCCTCAGAACATTTTCATGCCACTAAATCACATTCACATTCCAGTCTCAAATCTAGTCACTAATCGGCATTTTCTCATGTTTCATCTAAATATTTAAGAAATCTTCTTATCCTTGTTCCCCTTTGCAAGGAAAATAAACTGAAACAAAACAAAACAATCCTAGACCATTCAATATCAGTATCCGGCACTACAGTTTCTATTCGCAAGATACGACTTGTGGTTAGTCAACTAGACACAGAATGAGTAACACGAAGATTCCTTCACACACGGTTTAAGACAATGCACACAATAAGGCTTAGTTTTAAAAATAAGATTATTTCTCTTTTATCCTTCGAGTCTTGAAGGTATTTATCTTTTTAGGGCAGCCATATACATTGTCCATACTTCATCATTACATTTAGAAATGAGACCATTATGATCATTAGCAAGACAGCATGGCCAAGTGTAAAACCAACTTCATGATGTTCACAATCTAAAGCCAGAGCAACTCCCAACGGGATAACACATACACTCACAACATCATATGTATATGAAATCCATTCTTATAAATAGAAATATGAAAGCTAAAAACATCAAGTATATGAATGTTTATCAACACTACAACCTTCAAACAGGATCAATTCCAAACTAATACACTGAGGTGTAGAGTAGGTAATTTTTACTTAGTGCATTACATTAAGGCAACAATCATGTGAAAGTCATCAATATATTCACCAAATAGCTTCAGTTATTGGGATATTTGATTATCTTCTGCAAAATCACCGTCCTTGCCCTCCTTATATCACTGCTACACTTATCAGCATGTTCAGATAAAACCTCAATAGTTTCCTTGAACACTTCCAATTTCTTCTTGATCTCATCAATAGCCAACTTCACTGCATCTTCTTCTCTAAGAGCAAAATCAGCATTGCTTAAGAATGATTCAATTTCAATTTCCAATTTTCTTGCAAGTACTCGTATATGATCCATGTCCTTGATTTTAATATAAGTGCCGATATTGATCGTAGTAATTAACTCCCTCTGTCCCTTGAGTGCATTCTCATAACTCTTCCAAAGTGAGTTACACCACTTCCCCACTGAACCAATTGGAATAGTCAATGCACCTGCCAAAGCTGTTACAACTGGAGGTGCTGCAATGGCAGCTGCCACCACTGACAAAATCAATACAGATACAAATGCAGAAACAAATAACACATTTGACACCATCCTCCATGTTTTCGTGGACTTCAATTTCTTATCAAGCTTCCTCTTTCGCTTCTGCAATCTCTCTAACATCAACACCTGCTGCTTATACACTGATTGAAACAACACAAAGAACTCCTCTGTAAATGGGTCCCCAGCATCCTTAAATTTCTTTAATTCATTCAATGTCCTCACATACTTCTTCTCACCAACCCCGCCTTGTAATTCTACTTCCTCATCAAAGTGTTTAACTGCAAGTTGGATAATTAATTGACTGCTTCGAGCACGCCTAAGGCTTGTCTCAAGAACAGTGCAAAAATCTAGAGTCTTGATACTATTCTCAAAGTAGTCTTCAACCAAGCCAAACAAATCTTGATTGTTCCATATGTCTTTCTTGCATTCTAGAATAACTTTGACCACTTCTTGGTTCATTTCAAGAAGAGACCCAGTTACCTCTTTAAGCGAGTCTAATGATAAGGAATGAACCTCAACACCAGCAGAAAACAATGTATCGTTAGTAAGATTGTTATCAGCAGAAAGCGTGTTGATAACACGACTTGTCCGCTCATGAATAGTGGCATCAAAGGATTGCAAGTCAGGATCAAGTATACAAGCGGCCTCATAAGAGATAAGGTCAACTGAATATTCGGATTTAGAGTTTACTTGGAGCGGTGATGGTGGTGCATTGTTGCTTTTCTTCTTGCTAGTGCTAGCTTGTCCTCCCATCATACTGATCCAATCGACCACATAGAAAAACGCAGAAATGTGAATCAGGAATTTATTTTCGTAGCTTCGCTGTCAAAAGAGAACCGAAATTGTATTTAATTTCAGATGAACGACGACTTGCAAAAAGCCAAACCTAAGGGAATCCCAGTAACAAAACTAAATCAGATTACACTATTGAACAAAAGGTTAATCCAACCTCCACGAAATTGAATCAAAGAACAAAATTAAACCATAATCGGTAAACTTTGACTAAGATCTTAAGAACCCAGAAGCAATCCTTCACTTGATGATAAGATTTAGATCCAAACTGAAATCCCCTAAAGCAAAATACAAACTCTCTGAAAACAAATATGCAACGGTTAAAAGTACCTGAATTTCAGCTGAAATGGCAAAGGCAATGTGATTTTCTCACTTTGGTCCTAGATGAAAAGCCAAAAAATTCGAGGGTAATTCGAAGCTAAGAAAGATCCTGCGAACGAGTTTCTTTTAGCCGAACAAAATTTACTGCTATTGATATTTCAACAAAATTAATTGCTAAATAAATAAGTGATACGTACAATGGTTATGAATGAAGCAATTATTGCCTTAAGGACAGGAGTTTAAGGCGGCTTACGAGATGGGTTTTATTCTGCTTATGGGGAAATAAGAACGAAAATGTCAGAAAATTGACAAGAAATGTCGTCGACACTCAACGCTGTTGTTTTGTACATGGGTTTGAAGTGTCAACGACGCGTATAGGTGAAGCAGTTGGGCATCTGTGTACAGTTACTTCTGAAAAAAAGACAAAGGAAGTGGAGTTTGACTATTGAAGCCAACGACGGAAGAACAAAAGAGAGGAAAGGACGAAGATGTTTCTTCAGATGATCAAATACCCCTTTTAGTGAACCAACCACAAAATATAATTATGCAAAAAACCCTACGTTTAGACATAAAAAATCTCCTTGCATCTCGGCTCTTCCCATGCCTTGTGAATACGGACAAGGGCAAATTTTGCAAACATTATTTGAGGTATTTAAATTATTCACTTAATTTTCCCTTTTTTTATTGTTATTTTTTTGTAATAAAATTGATGAATTTCACTGTAGCCTTTTCTTTTTTCAAAAAATATAAATTTCCAGTATGGCCCTTACCTCTTTCATAATGCCATTTTATTTAATTGAGCAAATATAAGCATCATTCTAGAAATTTTAAGAGAAGAGCTGCAATCTCATAATCATCAAAATTTTCACTATTTAAGATTTTATGACACATATAAACTATTTTATATTTAATAATTGTATTTTTATCATTAATTACTTTTAGATGAGTTTATTTTACTGATTTACTCTACACACACATTAAAAAAAGTTTAAAAAATTATTTTGTACATCTTTAATAATATTCAGAATACTCTTCATTAATTTTTTTATTATGTATATAATTCTTTTTACACATAAAAAATATTTATCCTACTTAATTTTTATTATATAATAATATATTTGGTTACTAAATACAACAATAAAATAGGATAAAAGAATTATAAAATTAAGATTATAAGCTTTCTTTTTTTTTTTTAATTAAAAATTCAAATAGAATTTGAATATACAAAAGTATAAAAAAAAAAAAAAGAATTACTAAGGATAATTAATTAAGTTAAAATAAAATAAAATATAATTACAATAAAAAATGATATTCCATAAACTCTATTTTAAATATTATAAATTACGAAAGTTTTTTTTTATAAAATTACTATATAAAAGATACTTTTAACCCCTTTGAATTCTCTTAAAATTAATTTTTTTTTCTTCGCAAGTTGATTGTAAAAAGAGTTGTGATAAATTATTTTAATTTTAAAGAGAAAATACACGAGATTTAAAATAAAAAAATCTTAAATAGTTGCAAATGGGTATCAAAAGTGGTATTTGTTCATATATTTAAACAATATTATTTTTTTAATAGTAATTTATATTAAAAATATTATTGTAATAATTTTTTTATTCAAATATGGTTATTTAGAGTAAAAATTAAAGCGTAAATAAATTCATCTATTATTTTTTTGTAATCATAATTCGATCTCTTGAAACATAGATTCACAGTAACCTTTCTTCTTTGCTTCGCTTGTACTCGTGAAGGTGCCTTGAAAAACAAAAGTCCTAATATTAATTCATAATAGAATTTAGGCTTTATTAATAAGCAACGAATACCAAAGAGATTTTTTTTTTTAGATTTATTATTCACAGAGTGCAAATTAAGTGAAAAGGAGGAGGCTGACGCTATAATTTTGGGGGGAGTTATTTCTATTTCTCAATCTTGAAGTTTAAAAATATTTTAATTAAATAAGAGTAATATAAAAAGAAACACTTGCCTCTCTTACTTAATATCTTTATATATAATACAAAATTAAATATAATTATTTATTTTTTTCACTATTATTATGGTATATATTTAGCTAATATTATAAGTTGTTCAAAAAAAAAATATATGAGACTCAAGAATTCGCACTATGATAATACTCTGTGAAAGACTTATTAATATTAAAAAGAACGTTATAAAAAAAATTAGAGATCACAAGATTGTAGAATAAGTCTTGGGAACTCAAAAATTCGAATATGTAACCGAAAGTTTTAGGACTTAATTAAATTATTCTCAGATTTAGAATTTGATTAAGTTTTGAGACTATAAAGACTAGAACAAAAAGCTCAGTGTTGGGAGATGGTCGTCTCAGATAAAAAAATATGACGTAGAACCCTAAAACCTTCCCACACTAGATGTTAGGTAGCATAGTCTCAGGGAATGATCAACAAATATCTCAATTCTGATCTAGAACCTTGTAACCTTCTTACTTAACAAAGATATTAGCTATAACATAGAATTTCAAGATCTTCTTCTTAACAAAAATCTCGGATATGATATTTAACCCTAAGAACTCTTTAATCAGTAAAGATCTCAATTATAATATGTGATCTTGAGACCTTTATCATAACTCAATTTTTTCCTCTGTAATTTTGTATATGCTTAATATATTTTTTTTCAGATTTTCATTGTGTAAAAATTCTATCCCAGGTAATATTTTCTATACTTTATCTTTTTGTATTAAAATATTAAAATAATGTCTTATATTAAATTAGGATTATTGTGTTATAGTGTGTTT
>JAWDEX010000020.1:1475115-1489322 GCA_035221805.1 Trichilia hirta | reverse complement strand
CTTCTTGAAAAGACAATTTTTCGACTGGAAAAGAAAAAGAGAGTTCTGCTAACAAAAGATCAACCCTCACCCTGAATATTTTTTAAGCTTAGCTTCCCAGGTCGGTAAATATTTAAATACTCATAATTCATCTTTCTTTCAACTTGACTTTAAATAATTTATCGACTTGAGCGTCAGAGTTTATTCGCCGGTAATTCGACTTCACTCTTAATTCATTTTTCTCTGATTTCAAGTAATTTATGAGAGTCTCTGTTAGAATCTAAGCACTATTTTATATAACATTTATATCAATCGTAATAATAAAATTTATATGATATACAAAATTTTTCGCACATAAAAAATTTAGGCATGAACAAAAAATTTATACTTCAACTTAGTGTATTAATTGCTATCAGCTGGGCTATTTGGCTGCTCGGGTTCACAAATGGAATACATTACAAACAAAGGATTCGAAGAGTGCCCAATTAATTACATGAAATTATGGAAGCTAATGGTTTTTCAGACGGTGTTCTAGATAATACGAGTCTTTTTTATGTACTTTATTATGTACAAAAGTAATAAATGAAAAAACAATTATTAAACTCCTTTATCATCAAGACTTTACATAGTAATACAGTATCACAGCAATCAACAAGTAATACGAGCAACATGAGCCTCTGCCACCGTGCAAAACACCCTGTACTGAACTATCTTCTGTTTTCAAACAAAACAACAACGTTAATTTGGATTAATAGTGCGGACTCAGATTAATACTATCCAAATTGGTAAGATTGAATAGAGTATACAGAAGAAACTAATCCTGCATCAGTGAGAGCAACTATGAAACCCAATGGCTCCGTTACAAGTTGCAATAAATCCTTCATACATCCTTTAGTATGGGTAACACCAACGTTGAATCAATGCTATCGGAAGGCATCCTACCGCTTACAGATACAGCATCATTTCTAGAGAAAGCATAGAAGAAGTTATTGCAGTTTGAACTTTATAGTTATCTAAGCTTTAAAGAACGACTAACCCTTAGTAAGAAAATTATTTGTATTTTGTTAGAAATTCGCCTGCCTCTTCTCCTTCAACTGCTTGATTACTTCTTGCACTTAGTGCCCCTCCCCTCCCCTAAATTCAGATGGGAATCCTTGTTGCTAGTCTGCCAAGTTCATATTGATGCAGGCAGGTATGAAGGCGATGTGCAATGCCGGCATATTGAAGCTGGTTATAAATCAAATACAATTTAATTGATCCTAAAGCCATTGTTCAATGGAGGAGGGAAACCAAATAAGCAGAGGAAAGGAGATAATCATAATAACAATCATAATAACTAATGAATTTGAGTTTAATAGACCGGCCCCTTTAGGACTTAGGACCTACATTAATTTGTGCAAGAAAGACACTTCATGAGAAATAGGATTGTTAGATATGCAATACTAGCAAGGGGCCATGACAACCAGGCATCCAACATTAAATTATGCATCAATGTTGATAGGGTCTGTATCCGACGCAGACAGATTCATATTGTCAACAAGAAGGAAAAAAAGGTTGCATCTAAGTAAAAATAATGTATGGCCCACAGAAAAATTTCCTGTGCAATATCAAGAAACTCTTTGTTACAACAGACAAAGTTATACAAATCAATCCGTTTCCTCTGATAGAATATAGAGTTATTTTTATCCATAATCAATGCAAACTCATAAATCTGTTCTATAAGCCAATCCCAAAATGCATCTAGAAGTTCGTAGTTCTGGCCTCAAGCACAGTAATTTCCCAGAGGAACCTTCACATTCTCAGCAGACACCACCATTTGTCAATAGCACTCGCTCCTGATATGCAATCTCATCAGCTACTAAATCCATCCCATCGTTCTTTCCCGATCCTCACAATTATTTGACCACCAAGACTTCCCCTCGTGTACAAGATTGTAGAAAGCAAATGCAAATGAACAAGTAGCACATCAGATATTATGAAAATTTGAAGCAAATGTATTGACAAAAATTAACGTCAAAATATGTACACCACCATAGGCATCCCAAACTTTGTTAACTACAAAATTCACACTATTTGTCACTTTTCAGACGCTCCAATCAGCTGCAATACAGCGTCAAAAGATTCACTTTTCAATCATCCTGTAACAAGTCTTCAATAATGCTTTCTCAACACGTTAGCTTTATGATCTATTGCAAAAGCAACCTTTCCCAGCAGCTAGAATTGCATGAATTACATGTTTACATCAAAGTTGAACAAACCTAATCAGCATATATGTAACTCCTATAAAAGGCTTTACTTGAACTACAAATTGTAAGCAAATATACAATTAGACATGCATGAGCAACATTAGAAAAAATTACACGTTGACAGAATGCGATGACCTATAAACCCATTAAAAGTCAGGGATTGTAGATAAAAACCCTGCAACACCAGTCGCTGAAGAAAAACAATGTGATACGAACATCAAGGATATCTGGTATGAGTCGCAGAGAAATCAAAATCATTAGAGAAACTCTGTGACTTTATAAATGCAAATACCAATCATTTTAATTCCAAAAGCAGCAACTTTCCAGAAACAGCTCCAAAGATGCAGAACATATAGTCCCCGGTTCTTAACACCGTTTACAAACTAAAAGTGTTACAAAGTGATTGACAATTGACACCAAACTCAAGAAATAAACTTGTGACCAAACATATTTATTTCATTTGAAACAAAGATTACAGCAGAGACAAGAATAAAACGAAAACCAATTTGCTCGTTGCTGTGGAAGAATGTCAATAGATATAACAAAAGCTCACTTGTCAGTCCCTGAGGATGTGGTAAAGCTTAAATTTACTTTGTTTACAATCAATCCAACGAAGCACATCAATTCTGCCTATAAGCTATGTAATTAGCCAAAGCAATCAAAGGGGCAGCCTTTTTCTGATCAAATTCAGACAGCTGTTCTTGAGCATCTTTATTCAACTTCTCAGCCAATGCCTTTGATCCTTCAATCCCCAGTAACTTGGGATATGTTAATTTATCAGCCACCAAGTCTTTCCCAGCAGTCTTTCCTAATTCTTGAGAAGACTTGGTCACATCAAGAATATCATCAACTACTTGAAACAACAGCCCAATACACCGAGCAAAAGTTCTCAATTTTTCAACTTCATCATTGGTGCCGCCTCCCAATATTGCTCCGAGAACCACAGCTCCCTCTAGTAAAGCTGCAGTCTTATGTTCGTGTATAAATTCGAGATGCTCAATTCCCAAATCCTTCTGACCTTCAGAATTTATATCAACAACTTGTCCAGCTACAAGCCCTTGGGCTCCAATTGATTTAGCTAATTCTCCAATAGCTCTAACAACTCTAGCAGGCGAAACCCCAGCTGTCGATACAGCAATATGTTCAAAAGCAAAAGCAAGAAGTGCGTCACCGGCTAAAACGGCAACGTCTTCGCCGAAAACTTTGTGGTTCGTTGGTTTTCCTCGGCGAAGATCGTCGTTATCCATACAGGGTAAATCGTCGTGCATTAAAGACATGGTGTGGATCATTTCGACTGCGCAAGCGGATGGCATGGCCATTGACTCGTTGCCACCAACTAGCTCACAAGCAGCGATGCAAAGCACCGGGCGCACACGCTTGCCGCCCGCGAGTAAAGAGTAGCGCATGGATTCATGGATCTTTACCGGTTCCCGTAATGAAATGGCGGCGTCTAGTGCTTGATTTACAGAATTTGCTTTCTGCATCATGTAAGACTTGAAATCGAAAGTGGGCTTTGGGTTTTCTTCCAGAGTCTCTTCTTTTGTAAGAACTGCATAAATTGAAATGGATCGTTTCATTTTTGGTGAAACAAAAGAACAGGGTCGAGGTACCCGTTTTAGTGGATTAAAGGGCTGAGTTCTTGGTTTGGCAGATTGGTTAAAGATTGAGCCTGTGTGAATCCATGTTCCAAGAATCAGAGAAGTCATGTTTGTGAAACCTTTGTGGGATCTTTGGAAGATGAGAGACGGAGACGAGAGACTACAGAATCTGGTCGGGTAAGGTAAGACTCCCCTCGCCTTTATCCTGATTCTGAATCTTAAGCCCCCCAAATGGCAATGCGGAAATTGGCCAGTTGCCTTATACGCCGAGCGACAACCGGTGATAATCTTATTTTCCCCGTTTGACACATTAGCCGTGTTTTTTTTTCCTTCCTCGGATTTTTAGTGCACTAAACCAAATAGAAACAAAATGGAAAGCTTCTTTCATCACAAATAACATGCTATTTAGTAAATAAATATTAAAATGAAAATTTAAGAAACATGAAATGAAGAGGACAATAAAGATAAAATTTAGGATTTGAGGTCATAATAAAAGAGAGTGGGTGCATTAGGAAATTTCTCCATTTTTTTTTTCACTTTTGGTTATAAATTTTAATTTTTTATTAAATTATCTACTTGTGAGTTACATACGAAAATATATATAGAAAAAAGATTACACCTAAAAAATTAGAAAATTATAATCTCAGTGTTGGACAAAATTTGGCTGTGTGCACCATAGCATGACACTAGAAAATGCAAAATGTAAGCATTACTAAATTTTCAAAATAATAATAAATAATAATTTTGTTTGCTACATTGTTTATTATTTCAAAATTTCAAAATTAAATTAAAAAAAAAGAAGAAGAAATTATTCCAATTTTGAAAGTGCCAAAAATAGTAATATCACGACATTGCTATTGCTATGGTATGATGTTTTTGATGCTATATATTCTATAAATATCAATATTAGTTAGTAATTTTGGTAATAACAGGTATAAACTATGATCTGTTTCTGTAACTAACCGAAGACTCGGTGATATGTTCATATTTAATGCAGAGTTGGTACGTAATAAGCAAAACGTGCTTCTCCCAAAAGAAAATCCCATATTCCCATTTCCATTTGGTATTCTGTCGATAAACATGTTCCATACTGTTAAAAGTTGACCAATCTAGGCCACGAGGTCTCTGAGGTTCATTTCCCTTGTACAAGGACAAAAACTCAACACTTGTTCCTCGACATTGACGTACTTACAAAACTTTACAACCAAAATTTGTTTAAAATTCCATTATAAATCGTTGTCATTTGTCAATAGAAAATCCTGCTCATAGAAATTGGACGCAATACAGATGCCGCAAACAAGATTCATAGAACTCGCTTCATTTATTTATTTATATTACAATTTATTAAAACGAGTTTTTTTTTTTCCTTCAAAAAAACTTGTTTTAATAAATCATAAAATAAATAAATAACGAGTCAATTCACTTTAATAGTTTGTTAACTTTTTTTATGAAAAAAAAAAAATGTAAAACGGTTCTGCTATTCTTTATAATAAAAGACGAGAAAGATGATATTATGGCCATCTCATTGAAACAAAATAAATAAATAATAATAAATTATCACTTTTTATTTCAGCAAACGATATTTAATTCCCAAAATTTAATAAAAATATCACTCAAAACTCTCAAATTCCAATTAAATGACACTTAAATCTCCAATAATACGATTTGTCTGGTAAAAAAATTATCATATTTCTGCATTTTAATTATATTGAAAGAAATATTTTTATATATTTTTCTTAAATTTTGCGAAAATACTACTTGGATCGAAGATTTTTTGAAAATTAATAAAAGTATTCTAAAAATATTCTTGTTATATTTAAATAAAATTTAAAATTTTAATATAGTATTTAAATTTTTAAAATTTCAAATATTGAATAAAAAATTTAAAATGTTTAACATAAGGTTTAAAAAAATTAACATAAAATTAAAAATTTAGTATATATTTTATAATTTAAAAAATTTTAAAATTAAGTAGATATGTAATATCCTATATTTCTTATCATATATTTAACTAAATTTACGTAACATATTTTATTTTTTGTAAAAAAAAATAAAGTGACATTCGTTACTAATAATGGTAATAAAATTTAAAAAATATAAATTATATTAAGTTTATTTATTTTTTTAAATGATCACTATCGTTATTATAGATTTATTTTCTAGTAATACCAATACATTAAAATTATTTTTATTTCAATATATATTTTTTATCCTGAACCTTAATTATATTAGAAAAAGAATATTTTTATATACATTTTTAGACTCTGTGAAATACTAGGGAGTGGAAGATTTTGTGAAAACTCACATAATTATCCTAATAGTATCTTTTTTTATTTTTAAGTAAAATTTAAAATGTTTAACATAAGATTTAAAAATTTTAACATAAATTAAAATTTTAGTACATATTTTATAATCCAAAAAATTTAAAAATAAAGTAGATATGTATTATTATATATTTCTTATCACATAATTAATTAAATTTATATACATATTTCATTTTTATAAAAAAATTAAGGTGACAGTTATTATTATTGATGGTAATAAAATTTAAAAATATATAAATTATATCAAATTTATTAGTATTTATTTTTTAAATAATAATAATAATTATAGACTCAATCTCTAATAATACACCATGTTAAAATTATTTTTATTTAAAAATATATTTTTTATTATAAATTTAGTATAATTATTTTACATATTTGTAATAGTCAATATATTAAATTTATAAAATATTTTAAGACTTTGCTGTTATTGATTTAATTTTAAAAATTTATTTTATACTTTTGTGATAGTCAATTTGCGATTAAATATAAAAATAATTTTATTAGCTTTTACAATGCTTAAAAAAAAAGAAAGTGAAACTATCTTTTTTTTCCTAGCATAATTAGGATTGAGATGTATAATAGATTTATGTTGTTTACTCTTATTATTATAAGAAGGAAGGCAACCTCCTAAATTCTTTTTCTCAAAAAAATATGATAGAGAAATGCATTTTAATGGGTTAGGATTCTCTCGTTGTTTTCTTTTCGCCTTATTTTTCTTTGATTTTTAATGATATGTTGACACGTTATGCTAATAAAATTGAATAATTAAGAGTTTATTACATTTTTTGTACCTAATTAATTGACTATTAATTCTACTCTTACAACAGAAAAATTTTTATTTTTATTTTTTTTGAATCTTTTATCTAAATTAAAGAAAAATTCTTCCCTCTCTTCTCTTTTTCTTATTTTTCATTTTTTTGCAACTGACTAAAAAATTTCATAAGCTCTAAAAAATTTCTATATTCTTACAAGAAAATATTGTCTCAATTTAAAATTCTTTTATTTTTAATCCGATTGAAAGAAAAGAAAAACGAAAGGAAAATAGGAGAGAGAGAAGAAACCGAAAGAATTTTAAAAAAAGACAAAAAGAAAAAAAAACACTTATGAGTTTATTTTTTTAGTAATAAAATTAATAATAAATTAATTAGGCAAAAAGATAAAATAAAATTTTAGCCATTTAATTTATTTAATGTCACTCGTCAATAAATACTTAAAAATTAAAAAAAAAGAAAAAACACAAAGGAAATAAAACAAAAGAAAAAATCCTAATCCATTTGTTCTAATTTTTTGATAAAAGACGATAATTTTATCGAGTTTATGGTATAATATTTTTGGGTAAAATATTTTTCTCGCAAGCCTTCAAAAATAATTTTCATTTTCAAGAGCTAGCATTGCACTCTCGATAATTAATGAACATGACTGATAAGTCATATTTTACAAATGAGAAATTAAAATATTTTTGAGGATTTTTAATCGTTGAAAATGAACTATAATCTTCACTAATAGAATTTATTAATAAAAATTTCCCTTGAAAATAATGTATAACCTTAGAAAATGAATAATTTGGATCATATATTAGGCCCTCAAAAAGAATAACTAGTATGTATCTCTCAATAATAATACCAAGTCCTTGAAAAAAAATGTTGTATATATGATATAATATTATGTAATATTTTTCAATAAATTAAATTATTTTTATATTAATTTATATAAGAAAACTTAATCAACATGAAAAATATAAATTTATTACAAGAATAAATTTGTTAAAAAAACATTATTTTAAATTTAATTGTTCTCCCAACAAAATAAGTTTTAATTTCGTAGAAAATTAACCTTGAGTTTTTTGTTTTTTTGTTTTTTCTTGTAATACATTTTTAGAAAATTTATCCCTTAAAAGTAATTACACAATATTTATTAAAAATTATTTATGACAATTAAATAACGAATATTGTTTTGATAAAAAATTTAATTCTAAAATACTCTACTATAAAAAGATTTACCTAAAAGTTATTCCAAACAAACCCTTATTAACATACTGTACGAAAATTTAAAAATTAGATAAATAAAGACTATATAATATTAAATTGTCGTATTATACATTAAATTTTTAGTATTCTCTTCTTATGTTTTATTTTTTATTTTTTCAGTCCACAACTTTCAAACAGAATTTAATTTTTCAGAGATTCCTTATACTATATATTTCTTAAATGCTTCATCACATACAAAATTTTATAAATAACATTTTTTTATTAAAAATTACAAAAATTAACATAAAGCTTATTTTTTTATTCTAAAAAATTAATTTCCTTGTATTTTTTTGTTCCTTCATTTTAGATATTAAATAAAATGATAAATATATTTTTAATTTAGGAAGGGATGAAAGTTTTATAAGAAATATAGGATACATATTTCATAAAATATATTTTACATTAATCTGGTTAATATATTAATTAATATAAGATATTATTATAATTATAACTATGATATCTCCTATAGAATAATTATTAAGTTGTTAGAATTAAACATTACCTTTTAATTTTAGATTTTAATAATTAAAAAAATTGTGTTTTAATTTAAGTGAAAAATTAAATGACGAGAACCACACCCTTTTTGTGAAAACTAAGTCCTAGTTGGACTGCATTTCCCGTGGGGGGACGAATCATCTAGCCCAGGTTTGGGATATAAGCCCGGCAAAACCATATCTTCTTTTACGTTTTAATCATTGATTTATTTAGGAAATATGATTAAAAATTTAAAATTAAGAATCCTGAATCCGTATCCTTGAACGATGGAAATATGATGCAAGAATGAGAAGAGGACCTACCCATCCTGATAACCTGTCATTCCCAAATAATTTTCAAGTTTAGTACTCTCTTATGGCAAGTTTGATTTAAGTAATATTGCCGGAACTCCGAAATTTAAGCTTAAAGCAAAGGTGGGAAAGAAATGTGATCATTATCAACGTTCAGCAAAGCATTTACAATACAAATTAGGAATCAATCCTAACTTTATTCTTGGATTCAAGTTATGGGTGACATTAAAATTTTGGAAGTCAGTTTATTAAAGGGAGGGAGAGAGAGAGAGAAGCAGAGTTGTTCATCCTTACCCAATTCGATCCTCTCCTATAGCGTAAATAGTAGAATAGTAGGCCGAGCTGCAACAGCGGGAATAAGGTCCACGTTGTCGTCACCTCTTATTCATCCTCTCCCTTATTTTCCTAAAAGCTCCCGACACTCTCTCGTGTATTAAATCAAATAAATGGACGCATAAAATCGTGTGTGTTATTTCTCTTTGCGGCTTTTTCTCAAACGGGTTGGTTTTTAATTTATCGTTCTTCTTTTCTATGTAATTTATTTCCTTAAGAAAGTTCATGCCAGATTCTTCTGTAGTTTTGTTGCCATTTTTTGCTGCGCCTTGGTTCGACCCTCTTTTAATTTTTTATTTTTTTAGGATTTTGTGCAATAAGTCGGTAAAAGATTTGAAATTTCATAAAATTTCCTAGTTCATTTTTTAGGATTAGCTATATCATGATGACTCTTTAACCAATTTTTTAAAGCGTTGATTCGGTGAATCACCATAAAATTTCACCTTGCTACCTGTCGTTAATGAATGAGCGCAAGTTATTAGTAAGAGTTTTTTTCTGATAGTACTCGTAGGATTGATCCCAAGCATGTAATGTAAAGTAACAAAACAGGTCGTTGCATGGTGCATCATCTATTGGAAAACTTGCATAATGTGTTCACGCAATCGCTTATGTTGGATGCTTAAATGGGTCCCCGAGGATTTATATGGACTGCTATTTTCCGTCATAATAATATTCGCAGACAAAAAAAGGCTGGATAAGTGGTGGTTGTATTTGCTAATCCTCTTCTGTTACACAGATGATTGAAGCCTGAGGTGACAATACTTGACATAAAACAAGCTCTTAAAATTCCCCGGTGGATATCTTCAATATTTGGTCGATTGATTAAAAGAGATTGTTCAGGAAACTAAAATTTTCCCAATAACGTTGATGCATGTGATTTATGCGGAGAACGAATGCACGTGGGGTAATAATTTTATCTTTTATTTTTTGGTTGTAGGAGCTATGATTCGACTATTTAAAGTAAAGGACAAAAAGAAAGAAGAAGCCGAAAATAACTCAGGATTACCTGTGAAAAGGCTGACAGCTGGCGAATTGCGTGTCAACAGAGGTATGACTGCATCTTTTTCCTTCGTTTTGGTTGTGTGTGAGCTCAGTTTACATCATTTCCATCGACTTCCACTTTTCGTCATTGTGAGTTTGGCTTCTGCCAAGTTTTAGGAGCAAGTTTGAAAGTCAATCTTCAGATGGGATGCTTTTACTTCCACTTGGTTTTGGAAGTACAATAGTAACCAACTTTAAATAGAATCCATACATTTTTAAACTTTAATGTAACATTAAACATGTTAACTTCCATCCTCCAGCAGCTTTGAAGCTATAACGACAATGTGGTGGCAGCACCTTAATGCCAAACTTGTCTTAAGTTGTCTTGGACTTCTTCGTTGCCCAATTTTTTTTTGTCCTTCTTTCGGATCCGAAATAAACAGACCCAAACTGTGTTTTCCAACTGATGGTCCCAATTATGCCCTTTT
Source organism: Trichilia hirta (assembly GCA_035221805.1). Taxonomy (NCBI): domain Eukaryota; kingdom Viridiplantae; phylum Streptophyta; class Magnoliopsida; order Sapindales; family Meliaceae; genus Trichilia; species Trichilia hirta. Next base: position 1,478,558 of record JAWDEX010000020.1, on the reverse strand, counting down.
GACAGTTTGTACTATCAATTGGTCAAATCTATTTATGGTGCCTATTTGATGATATTATGGTACTAAGAACTTTTCACGTTCTATGCATTTTTCACTGCAAGACTCGAAATTTTGAGATTGTCGTTTTTCATTTTGCAATATCTGGAAACTTTTATGTATTGGGGATTTCTGCCCAATGATCAAAGTAGTCACCACTTTTGATAGTGTACACAAATCTTTATCCTTCCTTTTTTTCAACCGTTATTCCTAAATTTCAGACAATTTTCATTGTTTTGCCGGATTGGATTTACATTGTAAAGTGGTAAGATACAAAAGATACATTATTAAAGTATATGTGAGATGCCATTTCCAAAGTGTAGTTCTTTGACGTTGTCTTCCCAAATTCAGTCATTTTACTCTACAATATAGGATTCTTACTTACCCTTGGAATTTTACTTCTTGTAGATATCACTGAGTTGAACCTACCTGGTTCTTGCTCCATATCATTCCCCAGTGGCAAGGATAATTTGATGCATTTTGAGATCTCAATTAAACCTGATGAAGGATATTATAAGTAAGGAGTTCCTTTTTTAAGCTACTTGATCTAGGATTTATTAAAACAAGTTTTTCTGCAATATTTAACACACACACACACACAAAGGGCAAATTGTCGACATCACCACAGAATCAAGGTTCCGCTTTTCTTTTTCTCAGTATTTTGCATGTTATTCTATTTCTTTCATTTATATAATAGAGTGCAGTGCTCATTTGATCATATCCTTTTCAAATATTGTTACAGAGATGGCACATTTGTCTTCTCTTTTGAAGTTCCTTCTATCTATCCACATGATGCACCAAAGGTTAAGTGCAAGACCAAGGTAGACATCTTTTTCTTTGCTACATATTCCCCTGTCGTGTTATTCAATCGTGTTTTAGCTTGCCCTTATCCACATTTGAATCTAACTTGTAGGTGTATCATCCAAATATTGACTTGGAAGGAAATGTTTGCCTCAATGTCTTGAGAGAAGATTGGAAGCCTGTCCTAAATATAAATACTATTGTTTATGGATTATATCATCTCTTCACGGTAATTCTTGATCATTCAGTGATTCTTTTTCTTTGAGTTCATCTGACATCTGAATTTTGCATGCAGGAACCAAATTGTGACGATCCCCTTAATCACGATGCTGCTGAATTGTTGAGGGATAAGCCAATGTATTTCGAGTCAAACGTGAGAATGGCTCTCAAAGGTGGGTATATAGGGGACGAATATTTTTATCCAGTTAAGTAGCTTTGCCATTGACAATACTTATTACTGTGCTTGAATGCCCAGGGTTCGTATAATTTATATGCAAATTTTTATATTGACAAGTCATCCCTTTTGTTTTCTTGGTGAAACTTAGAGAATTAATTCCTGTGAACGACTACTGCTATCCAAACAAAACTATGGTAATGTCAGTGTGTAGGTTGACATGTGACATGCTACTTTGATTTTGAAAAGCTAGACTGTATATAATCTCGCTGTCTTTGGCTATTCAAACTCCTCTCTTCCACTTTGATGTAGAATATGCTTTATTATTTAAATTATGTATTTATTATAGCCAGTTATTATATACCAATGATAACTTATTGTGACTTGTGATGATTGAAATAAGGAACTTGAATGGAAATCCACTCCAGGACTTGGATAGTGTCACACGTCCTCTTATTGCAGATATGGCTCTTTGTGGGTACATTCATCCCGATTATGTTAGAAGAGACAAGTAGAGAATAGATATGAGTTTTGGGTTACGGATATCTACATCAAACTAAAACAAATCCAACTGAGTGAATCCCTATAACATAATAAATAACAATAATAACGCGTACAATTACGCAGATTACAATAAATCACCTTAAACCCAGGAAGGTATATTCAGTTGTTGGTATTTGCATAATCCGTACCTCAATGATGACTGTAAGCCAGAATGTTTAATGCTTAATACAAATATTGTTGGTCTTTGGGTTCTGTACCCTAAGGATTAATGTTATTATCACCTGGCTAAAATTAGTCTTTAGCGTCAATACACCATCACAAAACTCTTAGCATCGAATAAAAACAATAAATAAAAGTGTTATTTTTTGCCAAATCGTCTGAATGACAATCAGCTTTATAAGCTGAAGTTCATCTTTCGTTGAGAAGAACATTTGAATCCAAACACAGTAAAATGTCGTAAACGCAAGAGTCAAATCATACCATGCACACGATTAAGACTCCTGCCAACCTTACTAAAGCGTTTCAAAACATTTCTTCCTCTTTCAAACTAGCCAGTCTAACATTTTCGCGGTCCCGCTTAAAAATTTTATACAAGGGCGTGTAGAACAGACAACACAAACCGAATGGGACAACCATCATTGACAGAAGTCCCCTAGACAAAGCCAAAGCCTCGCGTGCAGACCCTTTCACTGGATCTACAGACTGAGAATCATAGCCGAATATCTTTTCTGAAAGAATTCCAACCAATGGGGCAGCAAAAGAAGAGAATGATCCTTCGAAAGCACGGTCAAATGCATAGATCATAGTCCGGTGTTTAGCAGGGACTACCTCAGCAAACATAGGTCCATTTGCAGCAGAAGCATTCCAGCTGATGGTTAAGCCCATTAAGACAAGAGTTACAGCATAAGTGTAATAGCTGCTAACTGATTGCGGGATCAGTTTAAGGAGGAACCACGAGAATGGGATACCCATGAAGGCACTGAACTGTGCACACATGACACGGCCGGAGTGAGGATAGGTCAGCGATATTCGGTCTGCTACTACCCCACCAAAAAACGATCCCATAGCACCTCCAATAGCAAAAAGACTTAAAAGGACAGCTGTGCTATTATGATCAAAACCTGTAAAAAGGAACAGAGACATCATCCATAGGGAAAGTAAACGGATCAAATGCAGTATGGTTTTCTTCAGTTTTTGCATAATTGGATTTTAGCCTTCATTCAATTCCAGTGGCAGCTAAAGATGCAATCATAGGGATCATCTCCTTGTCCAATGCATTGAATTATGTACATTAAGATATGCATATGTACCTACCTATTAATTCAAACCACATGGTAAAGAAAACCATAGCAGTCCATGGCAGTGAACCAACAAGGCCCTGCAAGACAATGATCTGAAATGTTGGAACTTTGACAACAGCTTTTGTGGCCATCCAGGACTCCGGCCAAATGGATGATACACTAGTATTGCCTCTTCCAACTAACTCATCCCTGCAACAGTAAGAAGCCAAATTACCAAAAATTGATAGAAACAACAATATATACAAATGTTAATAGGTGAGAGGCACGAAAAAAGATGACACATCCAAAGAATCACAAGCAATGGATTTGTACCTGTCAAAATTTCCACCACTACGATGACTTGTGCTAGTTGGTTTTCTTGGGTCAACAACAAAGAGGAAAACAAGGAATCCGATCAGCACACTTAA
>JAWDEX010000020.1:1462004-1475015 GCA_035221805.1 Trichilia hirta | reverse complement strand
TTTGCAGCAGAGGCATTCCAGCTGATGGTTAAACCCATTAAGACAAGAGTGACAGCAAAAGTGTAATAGCTGCTAACTGATTGCGGGATCACTTGAAGGAGAAACCATGAGAATGGGATACCCATGAAGGCACTGAACTGTGCACACACGATGCGGCCAGAGTGAGGATAAGTCTGTGACATTTGATCTGCTACTGCTCCGCCCAGGAAGGATCCCATAGCACCCCCAATGGCAAAAAGACTTAACAGGACTGCTGTACTATTATGGTCAAAACCTGCAAAAAGGACACGGAGACAACATCCATAGTGAAAGTAAACGGATCAAATCCAGTATGGTTGCCTTCTATTTTACATAATTGGATTTTAGCCTTCAGTTCCAATAGCAGCTAAAGATGCAATCATAGGCATCATCTCCTTGTCCAATAAATTGAATTATGTACATTAAAGTTTGTATATGTGCCTACCAATTAATTCAAACCACATGGTAAAGAAAACCATAGCAGTCCATGGCAGTGAACCAACAATGCCCTGCAAGACAATGATCTGAAACGTTGGAACTTTGATGACAGCTTTTGTGGCCATCCAGGACTCCAGCCAAACGGATGATACACGAGTATTGCCTTTCGCGACTAACTCATCCCTGCAACAATACGAAGCTGAATTACCAAACATTGATAGAAACAACAATACAGACAAATGTTACTAGCTGAGAGACACTGAAACAGTTGACAAATCCAAAGAATCACAAGTAATGGATTTGTACCTGTCAAAATTTCCACCAGTACCATCATGACTTATGGTCGTTAGTTTTCTTGGGTCAACGACAAAGAGGAAAACGAGGAATCCGATCAGCACACTCAATGCAGACATCAAGATGAAGGCACATCGCCATCCAGGGATGGCCCAGAACTGCTGACCAGCCATGATTGTTGCCAAAACTCCACCTCCTATGCCACCCACAGTGCCAACAAGGTTTAGCAAGCCAAATCCGGCCCCTCTCACACCATCCTTGTAGCTATCAGCGATAAAGGACTGAAGAGCTGGTATAACAATGGCCAGTCCAAAGCCATTCACTGCTCTCCACATTGCAACCTGTAAAAAAAGCTGGCTTCCACCCACTGCAGCAGTCGATAAGGCCCAACATAAAATACCAATTGTTAGAACGGTAGGTCTGTCATAGTTAATAACAAGTACACCAGCCAAGGGCGATGACAGTCCCTGCACCAAGTTCCTTATAAATGTGAGATACCCCAGATCAGATGGCCCTGCATGGAAAGCTTCACTAACTTCTTTGTAAACAGATGGGAGGAGATTTTCATCAGCACGTTCCATTATAGCAGCCAGGTTGATAAGAATGAGGGAAAGAGAAACCCCCCAAATCTTTCTTGTTCTGTGAAAAATGAGCATATTGCCAAGAGACAAGACAGAGTCAATGCAGAGGTTATATACCTCCTGACCATGGGGGAATTAAACGGATTCAAAAAGCATGTGATATAACCTCTTAGTATTTAAAGAGAATAAGAAGTTTTTATCGTCCCAAGTATATATATACTTTCAGAGATGACATCAGTTTTTCTAACATTAGTACGCAAGAATTACTATTCAATAGTGTCAAAACTAATAATATACGACCTAAATAAACAGGAAAAAGTGATCCAACCGTTGCCATTCGTTTTTCTATCACTCTTCGTTTCTTACTGACACGAAGTTCAACATTATAAGGATATCGCATTACAGCTCAATTCATTCCATGCTAGTAGATAATAAGAGGGTAGTACAAACTTAATTGGAATAATTGCATTCTTCAACAGAAGTCCCCGAATAATGAATCATTGCCAACTCCGCAATAGGAAGAATTCACTGGTATGGAACATTCTGCAAGCATGCTATCCTTCTAGTTTAGCTAAAGTAACTATCTAGACTCTGGGTAAAATATCAAACAAAGTTCCACCGTATCATTATTTTTCCAAGAATGCATGATGAGAAATTCTCTTCATTGAAACTGAAGAATTAACCCTTCGATTTTCTATAGTCATGAGAAACAGAGACTTCATCAAGGACGGCTTCTTTTAAATGAAGAAACGTTATTGGGGCAAAGTTTCCAAGAAATTTACTAAAACAGCCCTAATAATTTTTAAATTTAAAGGAGAAAGGACGATGGAGCCGAATCGGAAATTATAAAATTCATGGTAATGTAAAGCAGGAAACAGAAGAGGTCATGAATATTGAATCGTCGATTAGAAAAACAAAAACATGCGAGTGATAGAAACTCACTTCATAGTTTCGAGATGTGTAAGTAAGAGCGGCTTGGATCTTTAATCTGCACTGGATACGAATCTTGAGTTTAGTTTGATTCCTCATGAATCAAGAACACACCACTATTACAACAAAACCGGATCAACAAGAAGTCCCCACTATCGACGGCCAATCTCGGACACCCTCTTGCCTGGTTGTCCACACGAACTCCCTCCATAGGAAAAAACAAACAAATAAAAAAATAATCTTTAAATAGGAAATGAATTATTATTTCTATATAGGCCAATACGACAAAAATCAAATTTTAAATAATTTATTCTTAGAAAATAAGAAAGTCGGTTAGAAAAATAAAATTTCTCGTTAAGCTACGTGGGTGTTTCAAATATGAGGGCGCCACGAATGCTGTGTCATATTTTTCAACTGTCCATGTTTGAAGTTTCAGTGTATGTGTTTCGTTTTGATTGGTTGAAACGTCAAAACCATGGGATCTAACATTAAGGCTGTTGATGGCGGAATTGAGTTTCGTGCTGTAATTGGTTTCCTTTAAATGTTGTCCGTAAGGTACAGCAGTTTCTGTTTGTTGTGTTGTCGGACCTACTCGTATCTTATCATGCGCTGGGAAGGTATTATGACATGGCAGGATGGTAGTAGTAGAGGCATGGTATTTGGTTTTGGAAGGAATAGGATTTCTAATTTCCAAAGATCTCTTCTCTAATTGGTGACATGTAACGTACAAGAATGGTTGTATAAAATAATTATGATCTTCATTAATCCTCATTCAATATCTTTAAGAGGGATTTGATATATAATTAGCATCCAACATATTATTTCTTTAATATCCTGAGATGTGGAAAGTCGGTGGAAAAAGAAAAGATTGATTGATTAGGGTGCAAATTTTCGTGATATATACTTCTTTACAGAAAAATAAATGTTTATAATTAATCATTTTTAGATACCATTATTAACAGATACCTAACATAAAATTTTTAAACTTAGGAAATTTGTGCAATCAAGAAATTAACTTAATTTAAAAAAAAAATGATAATATCGATATGAATATATATCACTAACTGTTTCTTCCATAAAGATTTTAGTTTACAGACAATAAGAAATTAAAGGGTCATCAGTAACTGATTTTATTAAGAATAAAACAGTTCAAATATTTAATAAACGTTCATTTTAATTAATATAATTTTTATCCCACAGCAGTAGCTGCGAAATAAAAAAGAACTAATAGTATCCACAGCATCTCAATATTCTTCATTAGTTTGGACTTTTTCCACTGGCAAATTTGACCGTATGATTTAATCCCATCCTTTGAGATCATATGCTATGATTTCGCGAGCAAGTCCCAGTTGGGGTCTAGCTAAATCGAATTGGATCACTCGGGGACATAAAGCCCAATCGAAATAAAACTTAGTAAATGCCTAAAAAAAAAAAAAAACTTAATCTCGTTTTGAAATCTCTTCAATTACAACTTAAATCTTATATCCAAAATTATTCAAAACGACCATTCGAGTTCTAAATATATCTCCATCACTCTTGCATATTGACACACCAATTACAATATTCAAAACATTTATAATTCCTAACAGGAAAAAGTTGTTTGATTCAAGAAGGGAAGCAATGAGTATGTGAAGTGAACAAAAAAAGAACTTACAAAACAAATCTATGATTAGTAGAGATGGCAATTATTTTACTTATAAATTCGGATAAAATTAATTTCTAATTGAATGGACAAAAATAAAATATAATATGGTAACTGTTAATTTAAGTTATGTATGTTCTAAATTCAAGTTAAAATTAACGTTTTTAAAACTAGGAGAGTGAAACATATTACATAGTTAAGAATGAAAAAGACAGCGATTATATACATAGTTTTGTGGAAAAATAATGAGGAAGTTTATTTATAGAATTCAAATACGTGTCATTTATAAATATGATGGTCATATCATATTTACAATTAATATATTTTCAATTGTTGTTAGTAAATAGCCATGCTAAACAGGGCACGTAATAGCATCTGTAAAAAAAAAATGGGCTCAAGGAACCAATTGAATAACAAGCCCATAAACAAGTGGACTCCGATGGAAGAGAAAGGACCAATACCGAAGAACAATTTTCAAGCAATTAATATTTGAAAATTTTTAGTTTATGACTATTACTAATGATCATTTTTCTTTTTTAATCATATCAATTGAAAATAATTTCATATTTATCCTATTGTATTTCACCTTGTTAATTTAATTTTTTACGGTTTATTTTATTCCAAAGGAAAGAAACGTAAAGAGAAGAAAGAAAAGGTTGTCTGACATTTCTCACCACGCAATCCGTCACTGATATCCGTGAGACATTTTTTGATCATCCTCTGGTGTACCCAACTCAAATTTATCTCATTTCCAATTAATAAGTGACGTGTTTTTTGGTTGATCTCAGGATTATTTTAAAAAATTGTGTATATTAGATTTGGATTCAATCCTTTGGTTAATTTTTCATTTTAATGAAGAATATTTTAATCTTATTTTATTATGGATGTATTGTAATTCTAATATTAGTAAAAGAATTTGATTTTTGAATAAAAAATTTCTAAAAAATAAATTTAACAATGTATAAAAGATGTTTGAAGAAATGCCTGAATAGAGCAGTTGGAAAAATCAATTAAAATGGACCAAAACAAAGGTCATCGCGATGCGCGGGTCGTTATATGGGCGATTGTGGCATGTGAGGAGCTGCAAATATACGATGATGTTCATTAATTAAAATATAAAATAAATATAATTAATTAAGTGATGATTAGTCTTACGTTAATTTGTATATATAAATTTATTTAAAAATTACAATTTTTAATATTATTTTAATAAATTAAAAAAAGAAAACTAAATGTTGAGTTATCATCAAGAAGTCAATAAACATAACAAAATATAAACTATTTGATTAAAGTACCTCCCATGAGTGCATTTAGACTTGTTATATTTGTTTAATTAATAGCACAATGACTAGAAGGAAAATTCTAAGAAACTGCAACACAAATAATATTATTTATAACTACCACACAAAGTTGATCTCTAATCCAAGACAACGTTTATTATTAGATATTCGTTATATTTTGTGGTTCTATACAAATTTAATATTAATTATCTCAAAAATTTTGTTAAATTGTAATTGCAAAAAGAAAATACACATGATATAAAATTATACTACAATTTTAAAATATTGTAGACTTTATGGGAATTATGAATAATATAAATTAAGAATGATTATTTTCTCAAATGAAAATTAATCCAAAACATTATAATTATCTTTAGAAAATGAAACAAATTAATATTCTATTCTATTAATCCAATCCCATTCAAAGAAAATTTTAATGGTTAATACTAAATTAAATGAATAACAAGCGATCTAAATTTCGAATCTGCTCTCGATCATTTTTCAATTAAAAATGAGATTTTAGTATTATTATTATTATTATTATTAAACACGAGAAATAATCATAAACTCGGAGCCAGTCGTGATCTGTTTTTCGTCCTCTTGGAGGTTAATTGTTTGCGTTATAAAAAGTCCTACGTGCGTGGTTTTAGGTCCAAAGTCCATATCACGATATCGAACCGAGAAAAGGTTACAAACATTGTCACTTGAACTCGTGAACATCAAAATGTTGACCTCAATATTGGATATTTTCACAACTTGAGAAAATGCTAAGAAGATCGTTGCTTAATATATTTTATGACATTTCAAAAATAAAATTGGAAGCCGTATAGAACTATTGCTTGTTATAACCCAAAACAGATGTATCTTTTAACAATTTTCTATTTAAGACAGGGACGGTGATTTGTTAAGGAAGAGACAGGGTCTGTATAATCTCTTTTATTTTCAAGGTCAATAAAAAGATCTGAGGCATTTGAAGATGTTGAATTCAAAATATATTAATAAAACAAGTGAATAATTAGTTCACTAAAATGATTTTACAACTTTGATATTAAGGTTGTTAGACTATCAAATTCCGTGTTAATTTTTTGAAGAAGAAAAAACTAAGAGTTAGTAATATTGTTCATGAAATTATTTTTCAATTAATAAACTGTACGCATTTAAAATTATATAATATATTATTATCTGTATAATTAAAAATGTCCAAAATTTTTGTTAATCAGAGATAGAATATTCATTGTTAAAGAAAATTAATATAATAGTAAAAAATAATATAAACTGAAATAATAATAGTCAATCGTATTAAAATGAAATAAACAAAACAACCTACGGATATTTGTTGAATTTAATGCTTATCGTTTATTTTAAAGCTTCATGTCAATATATTGAGTCATATTGTACAAATGAAACAAGGCAAAACAGAAAATATGAACGACATAGGAAGGGAAAATAGTACATTTAAGATGGTGAAATTAATTAAATTTGTTGAACAGCTAGAGAATGGTTTCGATTAATGCACCCCACGTGGTTTCTTTCTACCAATGAAGACCAATCAAAGGAACCAAACCATTCTTGCTTCCAGAACAAAAAGACAACGTCCCGTGGTCCCCGCAGAAAGGCTACTCACATATCCGCACACGTGCATTGAGTGTAGTTCTGTTCCTTCACAAGTCTTCAAGTTTCGCGGTCCCGTCCCCTTCATTCTTAGCTGGATTGGCAGCCAGGTCATTGAATTCAGACTGTTTTTCCAATACCCGTACAGTAGTGTTAAAAAATTATTATAAGAAATGGGTTGAGCCTTTTAAATTTTCATCAAATAATAAATTAAAATACATCTAATTATTTATAATAAATTAATTCTCAACTTTACAGACTCTATAAATATTATTCGACATAATTTTTTTTAATGGAAAATATTGAAAAATTCAAAACTGATTAAATTCCGTATTGTAAACAGTTGTGTGATAAATGGAATTACAGACTGATATTTCCTTTGAAAAAATGATAATTTAGTGCCAGCATCACCAAGAATATCTAGGACTCGAGATAAAATCTGACGACCGAATAACCACGTTTTGTATGCAAAGAAATCAATGGCTGAGCCAAGTCTCATCTGCGTCAAATAAAACACGGGGATCACGTTCACGTGTTGGTTTGATTGATTGACACTTCCAAACTCACAAGAACGGATGATTTATTTTATTTTTCTCGCTAGTGTGGAGTCGACTGCATTGCAGAAGCACAGTGGAGCGTTGGATGGAAAACAGCAAGTCACCCTTTTCCGAGTTTGATGCTTGTCCGTATTTGTACCGTTCAAAAAGATCATTATGACAGAGATTATCCCAAATATCGGAGAGACTCAGAGAAGGCATCTTCTTGTGATTTCGTCAGAAATTAAAATGGTCTTTTTTCATTTAATATTTAAATTTTAAAATTAAACCAATCTCAATTTTATAATTTATGAAGATAGAACTAAAAAACAAGGGAAATGGATAATTTTAAAAGAAGCAAGAGTAATAAATTATTAAGTTAAGAAGTAGGAGAGAATGGTAAATTAACTTATCATTAATGCAACTGCTTGGTGTAGGTAGGGTCGATAAATGCCGATCGAGACCAAACAAGTTATCAGTAATGAAGGCGCCCATATCAACGGCCCCATTCGCTGAATTGTGTCTCCTACTTCGCTCCATTACAACTCAGCTGGAGCCAAACTTGTAGCCGGAAAGAAAATAAATAAATAAATAAAACACGTTGGAATAGTAGAAGAATTCATCTATCGATGACATTTGTAATTTCTAATATATTCATAATGTTGAATATTTATTTAAAAGGACATTCTCATTTCTTAATGAGCAAGTTCTCAAGCTTCTTATGCAGAAGCATTCTGATCTGCCACGTTGTTTACAATCTCAAGTAACGTAGATTCCACTTTTCATCTGCATACCTGATGACTAACTGACATACATGTTCCATGTCGCAATATGAGTGAGGTCATAGATTCTCCGTCTCTGACCCATTCTACAGCCAGACAATCAATAAAATTCAATTTGGCACACTATTTCATTCTTGCTTAGACGAAATTAAACTCAGTCAAGGTATAAATTTTACGTGGTATACCCTTCATAATGGCTAGGCATCGAAGTTTCAGATACAATGGCAACGAAGAATATATTCAACACATAAGAATTTGGGAGGATGATTATAATTTTTTTGCTTTGATATTGAAAACATAATGATTATAGTGTTCAAAATATGGAGTTAAAATTCAAGGATTAAACATTTGTTTATATATAATTTTATATTAAAATTATAATTTAATCGACATTAGAATTTACATACTTGAAATAATCAATCAATCAATAATAAATGAATGAATGAATGAATAAATAAATAAATAACAACTATTCATCACAAATGGGATTAACTAATATAAGTCTTTCTCCTGAATCAGACGGCCATTAATTTGAAATGCAAGTCTAACAAGCTTTTAAATTGTTGTTTGATTATTGTCAAGGAGTATTAATCTTTCAAACAAGAAATCGTATGCTTACCGAGCAAATGCATAGGAAAACACTAAAATAAAGTAGTATAATCTTTCAAATCAGAAACCATAGGTGATGTGATTACCACGCAAATGCATAGGATAAGCACTAAAATTGGAAGTACCGAAATGCATTTATAATCACTGAAAAGACAGAATCTCTAAAGTACCCCCTCTTTTATTTACTTATTTTTTATCCACCCTACAGATCTATGCACGTGTGAAGAAGTGAAGAATGAAGAATCTAGGAAAGTAGCCAGTAACGGACTCGCATGACTCTTCTACAAAAACTTCAATAAAGAGAGCGAAGCACAATGCTTTCGTCTTCCTGAGAGAGAGAGAGAGACAGGGAAAGTCTTCTGTTCTTCTGTCTCTCAAGTGACCTTCAAGAAAAACACAAACTAAAAAAAGAGCATCCATTTCCATATATAGGAAGAAATGAAAGCAGGAGGGTCATCTGGGAGGTTACCGACGTGGAAGGAGAGAGAGAACAATAAGAGGAGAGAGAGAAGGAGAAGAGCCATCGCTGCAAAGATATTTACCGGGCTTAGAGCTCAGGGAAACTATAAATTACCAAAACACTGTGACAATAACGAGGTTTTAAAAGCCCTATGTTGTGAGGCTGGCTGGGTCGTTGAAGAAGATGGGACTACTTACCGCAAGGTTGGTTTATTGACATTATCTAAGCCATAAAGTCTTATTACATTAAAGATTAATGTTGTCTGCTTGCCCTTTGATTTTATATCTATATCTATATCTATATCTATATTTGATAATACGGCGGTTCTCTGTATAGATTTATTCGTTCATTTAGATAGATCTACATGCAGGCGTTATGTTCGATTTTGGATACAGATTTCGTTGTAACAGTGGGAACGGGTTTCATGATTCGCTGGAGTTGTGATTTCCTAGTAATTATTTTTCGTCCTAGATTTTAATCCGGGAAACACTGTTGAAGAAAAGGGGTAAAATAGGAGCTCCGTTTTCCAGATGTATCTTTCTTCCCTATTTGTTTGCTATTGCAGTATACAAATTTCTTTCTTATTTGAAATAATTATTCAGGACCTCAGCGGCGGTCCGACTGTGTCCTAAAAACTATTCTCTTTAGTGTTATGGCTTCGTGCTGTGTTCAATAAAACCTTTGTCTTTCCTCAGTTTGTAATCCAAGTAAATTTCGGGAATTTATGTTTAGACAATGTCAGCTGCTTCATTAATCTGTTTGATGACATTGTTCTGCGTCGTTTTGTCTCCCACTAATGTTTCTGCTAATATTTTTAATACAGGGACGCAAGCTACCCCTAACTCCACCTGATGTTGCAGGCGCCTCTGCTAACATCAGTACATGTACCTCTGTTCAACCAAGCCCTCAGTCTTCATCTTTTCCCAGTGTTGTGCCCTCCTACCATGCTAGTCCAAAATCAACATCATTTCCAAGCCCTACTCGTTTTGATGCAACTCCCTCAACATACCTTCTACCATTCCTTCGCAACATTGCTTCATTTCCTACAAATTTACCTCCTGTTAGAATATCCAACAGTGCTCCCGTAACTCCACCACTCTCGTCTCCAACTTCTAGGTCTTCAAAACCAAAAAGTGAATGGGAATTCCTTTCAAATGGCTCATTGAACTCCTTCCGCCACCCCCTGTTTGCAGTATCTGCCCCTTCAAGCCCTACTCGTCGCCAGCATTTTACACCCACCACAATACCCGAGTGCGATGAGTCTGAGGCATCCACTGTGGACTCTGGCCGTTGGGTCAGTTTCCAGGCCGTAATAGCCTCATCAACCGCCCCAGCTACCCCTCCTTCACCAACATTTAATCTTGTCAAAAATTCTCTTCAGGATACAGTTGATGGGAATGCAGTTCTAACCTGGGGAGTGGCAACAGAGAGGGGGCGAGTTTTGGAGAGTGACAGAGTGAAGCCTTGGGAAGGTGAGAAAATTCATGAGATAGGTTTGGATGATCTAGAGCTTACACTCGGAAGTGGCAAGACCCGGATATAAGTATCTGTTGATACATGATTTGAGAAATGTGTAAAATGGAGGAAAGAGCTTGGAATATTTGTTGATGTCATTGTGCATTCTCAATGATACTTCGTTTGCTTAGCCAGTCTATGCGGATTACTTATTGGCGGTCTTCTTTGACTCGCTTCTACTTCATCTGGAGACTTTTATTTCAAATTTGGTGCATCCTGTGGTTTATTTCATTTGTATAGTTTCAGTCTTAAGAAGCCATATCAGGAATCTAAGCCTATCGGATTCCGTAGAGCAAATCTCCGGGCAGGCTTCTAGCAGGAGTTTTATTTGTGAAATCTACTGAAGCATTAGGGAGGTTTATATTTTTTCCTCCACTGTTTATGTTAACAGCTTTCTGTTAAAGGAGGATTAATTTCTATTATTATTGCGATAGTCTCGGTCCCTTTCTTCAGTTGGAAAACCTATATTTCTTTTTCTGATTTATTATCAGGGAACTTCATATCCTTCCTATGATGGCAGTAACTGTTACATTACATCTATTGTGTTGGCAAGTATGTTTCCAATTGTCTTAAATACTATAAGACTTGACTAATGTTACATCAACGTAACTCTGCAGTCCATAATTCAAATCTTAATTGAAAACCGTAACCAAAAACATGAAGTTTTGGTTGTGCAGGAATGAATTCCTATACTACTGGATTGTCATTTGCACAATCCCATAAGCACGATATGTGAATATGCTAATACGGTAAGACTTGATTTTGTCTAATACAAATTGGTGAGATTGCCATCGTTAGAACTTTTTTTTTGTTTCTTATTCAGAATTAGCAAACTAAAACTTTCCTCTAGTTTGTTGTCTTGTGAGTTGTGATCTCTGTGGATCAGAAAACCATCTTTAAACGAATCCGCCAAGAGGGTCCCTCACAAGTGATTTGAGATGTAGTTAATAGTAGCTTATGAGCGAAGTCATGCGCGATGCTGTAACATGCCAACCAATTCAAATCACTTCGTTTTACGGTCACTAACCATCACTTTAGAGCGAATAGACCTCGAGACCTTGGTTCACCTGCAACTATTTGATCCGAAATTGTGCTTTCATTAAAAGCAAACTGTTACTTGGCCAATTTTGTTGCATCAGGACAAAAAAAACCAGAAGAAACATGTTTACATGAGCTGTCTTGCAATTCAATAGTCGACAAGTTTTTGTATTTGTACATGCCTATTGTCACAATCCTAAGCTATAGGGATGCACTCGAGACCAAAATTGCCCTAATCCCAGGCGAAGATAGGTTAAATGTGTTGTTACAGCAGTACAAGTAAGATAGGTACATGTGACTCACAAAATAGAAGCTCATGTGTGCTGGTGGTGTAACACAGGTAGGATCAGTAGTCAAGAGAAGTTAAGTGAGATATCAAATATAGGAATAGACTGACAATAAGCGCTGGGCAACAGCAGTTTCCATACTGTGTAGCAAAAAATTGTATTCCCACGCAACATTTAGTAAGAGGTGAAATGTGCCACACAAATTGAAATGACCCCTTTAACCTTTTTAGAATTTTAAAATTGTAGAAAAAATTCTTCTTTCACTCAAGGGCATAATTGGCACTGTATAGGGTATTATTTAAGACCAACAGGGAGGGGGGAAAATTCACCTTTCTTTCTTCTCCTTCTCGACCCTCACTCCCTCTCTTTTTTTCTCTTGGTTCCATCAATTCTCCCCACTCTTCTCCCCAATTTTTTCTTCTTCTAGATTTCTTGCTAAATATAACATTAATTCAACGCTCTAAGTCTGCAAAAGTCTACTATTGCACTCATTTTCATGAATAGGGCAAGATTTTGCAAAGAGAAAAAGATAGGATTCGGTGACAAAATTGGGACTTTTGAAAATCAATGTAATTACAATGCTTCAAGGCCATAAATAAGTCTCCAGTAAGATTTTAAACATATTTTAAGTTCAAATTATTTTTAATAAAATTATGGAGTTAGGATTTATTATGCATTTATGAATTTGATGATTTGAGTATGAATTTGAAAAATTGAGATAGATTATAGTATTTTAAAAATTAGAATAGCTTAATTTGAAACTTTGATAAAAAAAAAAAAAAGGTTACTGTTCTATGACTTATTGTTCATTTGAAACTATGACATTTAAAAAATTGTATTGTACTTTTTATATTCCAATTAGAAATGAGAATTGTGATGATGTAGGAATGGTCATGAAATTTTATTTAGTGAAAATCGGTTAAATAGTCGAAATTGCGTAAAACCTCGATAGGTTAAGTTTGACTAGAAAACTCTAACACAATGAGCATA
>JAWDEX010000020.1:1422682-1434742 GCA_035221805.1 Trichilia hirta | reverse complement strand
CAGATTCATTTTGAATGCAGTTCACATTTTACTTTCTATCATAAAAGAGAATCCTTCCAGCTTAGGTATAAATACATAGCTGTTCCTGAAAAAGTGGGAAAACCTAGAGTTTCAGCTTGAAAGACAAGCTTTCCTTTAAAAAAATGAAGTACAACATAATAATTTACAATCCGTACCTGCTAAGTTGACTTTGCTGACCATTCACCTATGACGGAATTTGGGTCGAACTGTGATCACTCCAGGTCTAGTCTCATCAAAATGATAACTGCAACAAAGGGAGAGGCAATCAATCAGTATGCTTGTGTGCAAAAACATATATGAGACAAGGAGAAAGGGCAAATTATTGCTTACCTGTTTTCACTGAGGAAATTTTTAACTGCTGCTGGGAGTGAAGCCTGTCCCTGGCTACGATTGCCTACACCTGTGGAGGGAGAAAACAAAGCACATAAGTGGATGTATTCTGTTACCCCGTTCCCATAGAATAAAATTAACCCTAGTTTCCTGGTTTGAAGTAAACAAGCTCCATAGGACTTCAATTTATGTGTACGTCTTCTATGTAGGTAAACTCAACTGCTTTAAATTTCAATAGTTAGCATTTACTTGCATAAATTGTCAAAGTTAAATTATTCTACAAAGAACTTGCAAGAACAAATGAATCGGTTCCTTCTACACACCTACTTTCCTCATTTCTCTCTATCATCCCAAATGGCTAAGAATATCAAGTAAATTGACATTTTTAAAACTTCATCATGACTACAATAAATATAAGTGAAGCTCTGAATCTCTACAATAACAGTATCAAAAACTTAAAGGTGCACTCCCTCCCACCTTAAATGAAAGGAACTGCAGCCAGATAAAAATTGTGAGTTCAATTAGAGAATGATTGGCTGATAAATGGACATGGACAAAACTTCAGTATATTAAATGTGTTTGACAGCCAAAATCCACCGTAATCCACCATCACCACAAGATATTTAAGAACTTACGAAGTGGAAGTAGACAACAGTTTGGCAAAAGCTTATGCAGTAAAACTTAGATGCTCTAGAACTCAACGGCGGTAATCAGTAATTTTTTAAGTAATGCCAATCACAATAAAGAATTTTCAATTTTAAATACTAAAAATACGTGCAACCAACCAAATGAAACTTAGAAAGAGTAGCAAATATGTATGTAAATACAGCCTCCACATTTATTCATCATTCACTGAATGAACCATACCTGTTATAACTTGTAATGATTTTTGAATCTGCCTCAATGATACGTGTTGCTTATCTGTGTCCTCAGCATCCATAAAATTACAAGGTTCAAAAGATGAATTACGTACTGTGCCATTCTTTGCCTTATATCCGTTTTGAGATACCAAACGATCCATAGGTATCTGCATCTCAATTTTTTGCAGGCGTTCTTGCAAGGCTCGAACAGCTTCTGTTGCATGAAGACCATGTAAGTCCAGTTTCCATATGTCATTTTCCCTATTACTGATACTTAAAATTTCCTTGGCTGCGTTAGCGTTGAGCCTTTCAGCAATTACCCATTCTTTTCGAGCCTTCAGTGAACGTTGCCGGGCAGAAAAATGATCACCTCTTAAAAAGGCATTATTGGCAGCCTTTGAGTGCTGAGATGCCGATCTGCTCAGTGAAAACAATTGAAACCCTCAGTATCGATTATATAGAATTTAAATTCGATAACATTAACATGAAAATTACCATACCCATTAATAAAAGTATAGAATGATGTGTATAGAACAATGTTTACTAAATTAAGGGGCAGAGAAAATCACAAACAGAAGAATAAAGATGCTTCACGCCTCAGTCCAAGTCAATATTAAAATGAGTGTACTACAATTGCATACATTTTTCCACACATGGAACTGTCCTCGTATGCTCTCAGTCATGTTTTGTCACTTGAGGCAACATAGTATATTAATATTTGACTCACACGAGGTTTTAAAATTCCTACAAGGTTTAGATCTTCAGAAACTTATATTGGGCCCTTTGGCTGCCATTGAGCTGTATCATATTTATAATTTTACAGGAAAACACAACACATTTCAAGGCCATGAGAAAGAAAAAATACACAGTTCCGCTACATATTCTGGATCTTGTGAATAAAGCGAAAATTGACATCCATATCTCAAATCTAGCAAATACATCAACGTTAGCAAACATACCTCATCATTTTTAATGTACCTTTCCGATGGACCAAGTAAATACCATCCTCTTCCCACTCAGGCTCAATAGGCAGAGATGATAAGTGATCCAGAACGGATTTCATATTTCCAGTATTATCTGGAATATTTTTCCTACTAGAGTCATGTAGATCTGTGAACTTCATGCGGTTATCTTTGACACCATCCTCATTAATTGAGCCTAAATTATAAAGGTCTAGAGTCTGTTTTACTGAAAAATTTTCACCAGTCTTCATGTGACAATGAGAGTCATCAACTGTAGAACTGGATTCACCAATTTTTATTTTCTTATTCTCTTTAGTGTTGCTACTGCTGCTGGAATCCATTCCACTCAATAAATTTGAGGCCTTCTCCATGTTATTATCAATAGCTTCCATGATATCCTCAATCAAGCTATCATCTGCCCAAGAGAAAAGGACTTTGAGCTTCTCAAGTGCCAAATCATGATTGTTTTCCTCAATAAAATTATTCTCATTCTTCTCTCTACTACCAGAATCACTATTTCTGGCGTGTTTCTGGACATTATTCTCTGTTAAAGTTGGAAAATGCACAGAAGGAAGAAGAACTGATGAGAAAGGCCTCATTAAAAGATCATTATTTCTTGTCATGTTTTCACGGTTATGCAGAGAGGTAAAAGTGTTTGGAATTGGTGGGTAAGGGTCCTTGTCAGTTTGAGGTTCAAGACCTTGTTTCCGCCGCTGCTTGAGATCAAAAGAAGCCCAATTAGGTGATTTCACTCTTGTTGATGACATTTTTGATATTCGAAGAGCTAGAAGCAATACTGATTTTGTGTCATGTGCAGCAGTCGTTGAAAATTGTTGGTTGGATAATCCGCCCCTCCAATTAGAAATTAAGAGTGAGTTCAACTTACAGCCGGCTATTGAGGATTTTAGAAAGGGGCCTAACATACAACAAAACATCAAAAAATGGGTAACAAATATTTTTTTTTCAAATTCAGAAATGAAAATATAGTTGATGGTAACATTATACGAATCTAAACAGGCGGTTAAATCATAACATTTGATCCACCTAACACAAGCAGCTAATATTGTGCTAACTATTAAAAATTTCTTAGGATGCATGCATTTTAATTTGTTTCCTTTTCCTTTTTGTTAGTGATAGCTTCCATGCCTGATTACAAGGGCTCTTAGCTAGTTTGTTTAGCTTCACACGAAACAAATTCACGTCATATATACAGTAAAACTTATATATGATCATGGTAGACAAGATTATACTGATCCAGAAGTTCTTCTTGCGATAAATGCCGTTTAACACAGATTCTTCCGGTAGTGTTTGAAATAGTTATGACATTATTTTAGAAAGGTTTTCACAGGTACAATTTACATGTAAAAAATTCCAAATATTCCAAACTCAAGAAATTTCATTTATTAACTAACAAATAAAAACATAAATAACATCAATGATTCAACGCAAAACATACATATAAGCTTGCATAGTTCATACAAAACGAATTATCAATCAAATTTTAAAATGTAAGAAATTTATAGCAATAAGAAAATACCTTTGCTTTCTGAGAGAGAAACAAGGATAGCAATTAAGATGCGCGATTCTTCTTCGTTATTCAGGAAGATTAAATCGCAGGAATAACAACCGATGATTTAGTCGATCGAAAGGCCGGAAAGAACTCAACAGAAACTCAGAAGAATTAGACGGCTCGTATTGTTGTATAACAACAGCTCCGATTCCAGATGAAGAGCCACTGCATCTCAGAATATCCATAAACCTTCCTTCGTTGCTGTTGTTGAGTTTCAAAGAAAAAAAGAAATAACAAGTCGCTAGTCTGCTTCTGATTTCCTTCTCCAACAGGGGAAAAACATAACGAAGAATAAATCCTTTTGCCAATTGACCAAACTATCCTCACTGCGTTAAAAATTTGGCTGCTCGATCGAGGGGTATATACATGTAGAATTATATCGATATATAGAATAAAATATTTGAAGAAACGGGAATTAACGGGGACAAAATAGAGGGATCGACTGCAGTACGCTGATCTGTCGGTGCTCTAATTTTGTTCCTAAGTTTTAGGTACTTGCGTGTTAAGTTCTGTGTTCTTAATTTTAAGTTAGTGATTTAAGTTTACGTCTAACGTAATTTTATTAAATTTTATCGATACGTCGATATCCCAAAATGGAAATAGCAGGTTAAAAGACTAAAGAATTTGATGCAAGTATTTAATTTTAGTAAAATTCTAAAATGAAGGATTAGGATATTTTTAAACGTCATCCAACGGCTGAAAAGATCTGGCACAATTTTCTCAAGTCAATCGTTTCAACGGAAAGACGTAATACATAATTGTGGAAATATAGGAGCGTTGCTTTTTTATTTTTTATTTTTAATTTTTTTGTTTATTCTTTTAAAGAAATTGAATCGAGAGGCGGATAGGCAGAGCAGGTGCAGTGCGTCTTTGCCCTATGCGTCAACTGGTAAACGAGTCAAAACTCTCTTTCATTGATCAAGCTTCTCAGATTCACCATTCCTTAACGAAAAATTCGTCTCTCTGTCAAATCAAATTATACGTGTTCATGTTTTGGATTCTTCACTGGATTTAATAGTAAATCTTC
The DNA here is from genome assembly GCA_035221805.1 of Trichilia hirta. Lineage (NCBI taxonomy): Eukaryota > Viridiplantae > Streptophyta > Magnoliopsida > Sapindales > Meliaceae > Trichilia > Trichilia hirta. The sequence goes on along the minus strand of JAWDEX010000020.1, from coordinate 1,429,972 downwards.
AATTTGCTCAGCACTGCTTTTTCTTAATTGTTTTGTATGGAGATGTATTGAAATTAACAAGCAACTACATCTGAATTTGGTTGAAAGTGATGATCAAGTTCGTCATCTTTCTAGATAAGATGTATATATGGAGTTTTCTAGCTGCTTAAATTGATTGAATTTGATTTTTCTTGTGGTTCAGTCTAAGACATTGGAAATTTGCTACTCATTCGGTCAATTTGTAGACATATTACGTTTGTTTTCATTTTGTGAACGGATCCATGTAGATGCATTAGCCTGTATACATTTTTGTATGGACTTTTATCTTAGTTATGCTGCTTTTAGTTTGACTGTATTTTTGATTGCTGAATATGGATATTAAGAACTTAGATGCATGCAGGGACTAGGTTTCTGAGCTGAATATTCTTTGAACAATAGCTAGGGCTTGTGTACAGTTTTCGCCTTGATTGATGGTTGAAGCCTCTCCACTTACCAAATTGTGACAGAATGGCATCTTTTGTTTTTAACTTGGTTAATACAACAATAAGTCAGGTGACATTGGCTTTAGATGCTCCTTCTGCTCGAGCTGTTGTTTTTGGAGTGCATATTAGTGGTAGACTCCAAACTCCCCCTGGTGCTCTTCTTGCCTACTTTATGGTTGAACATTGTTTGATTAACTCCATTTTTTTCTAAACTTCCATTGTAGGTCATTTGTTTGTGGAAATTCTGCTTCTGGTGGTCATCCTTTTCCTACTTTCCCAAAAGAGCTACAAGCCTCCAAAGCGGCCACTGACAAAGAAGGTTCATGCAAATTTCTGTCCGGAACTCTTTGTTTAATTAAAAATTCCAATACAAATGGAACATTTGCTTTCTTCTTTCAATCAAGTTTGTTGCGAGTGTTATAAGCACGTCTGATGTGATTGCAAGTTTCATAGTTGTTTATGACAATTTGGTTCCGAAATTTGCTAGTTTCTTAAAAGAAGCAATTGTGGCCACAATTTACTCGTAAGTCTATCCTATCTCCATTTTTAAGAATATCTTTTGTGTAGAATTGGTCTAACAGGTAGTGGTAAATTTATTGTTTTTCATGGCCTTCTGGATATTGTTCTTAATGAATATTGCTATGACTGGCTTTAAATCGCCATTTATATGGAGTATTTTGATCCAGGACTGTTTAAGATATTTTCATTAGATTATTTTTCTGCTGCCAAATGAAAAAAGCAAAAAGGAATGCTAGTAGAATTAAAACACAGTCTGAAATAATTTTTGCAATGCTTTGGTCAGAAATTTCTGAAATGCTGCTGTATATGTGATTTCAAAAAATTTCCTGCTTGGGATATAAATTAAGTTCTAAACTATCTATTTCCAACATTGTAATTAATACAGCATCATGACATTAGCATGAAGTTCTCCATCAAACGTATGCATTTAAAGTTATACTTGTGCTTGAGTTCTTTAACATGAGGTTTATCTGTTTATGCATGCATCTCCATTTGCCTTTATATTATTTAATTATCATTTGAGTTGTATTTACCAAGACTAAGTTTTGACCGTAGTGGTACATAGCATGTTTGTAGATTTTAATTTGTACTCAGTCTTTGGTTTAATCTGTTTTCTGATTTGTTGTGCAATATATCATCTAGGCTGGTATTAGTATTGCTATGTCCATTGGAACAGAGTTTAAATGTTTGATCGATAATTGTAGGAAATAGATGAGCTATGTGATGAGTGGGTTCCTGAATCCCTTATTCCGCCAATAACAGAAGAGATGCGATATGAACCTCCTGTGCTCGAAAGGTGAAAATAATGTTCTTTTCGTAGCTTAATTCTGTTTGACTCTTGCAAAATTATGCTTCTTGTATGTAATTTCTTTTGGTTTCATCTTGTTAAAGGAAAAGGGTGCTTCTTCCTATTATTAATGTTATGTTTGTTAGTTTTGTTTCTGCTCGCTCCACATAAGATGAATTTCATTCATAATATGACATGTTTATTCTTATGATACACATATCTGTTGCCATTATCATTGCTATATACATTGTCCTAAATTTGATTTTGGGTCTTATTGAAAAAATAATATTGTTTTGGGTAGACCTTTTGTTTATGAGATTACCCTATAGACCAAAAATTTCGATTTGATTTGTAAAATTAGTCACCTATCGTTAGGTAATTGATCTAACTTTTAAACAAGTTGAGCATTAGGACCATGTAGTAATTTCGAAGTATTTTCCAAGATGCCTGTTCTGGTTCATTAGTTGCTTTTTGTGCAGTGCTGCAGGGCCACATACAATAGTCAATGGAAAAGAAGTTGCAAATTTTGCTTCTGCAAATTATCTTGGACTTATAGGACATGAGAGGTTACTTGTAAGAGAAACCATTTCCACTGTTAAATTATGTGTTTTCCATTATAATGAATTAGGTTGAGTCTAAAAGCTCAAAAATATTATATTTCAGGAGTCATGTACCTCTGCATTGGAGAAATATGGTGTTGGTTCTTGTGGTCCTCGTGGCTTCTATGGAACTATAGGTCTGATAGAGCTTCAAAATTAATTTCAAATGGACTACATTGTGGTTTCTCACGTGCTTCTTTTTTCTATGTTAATTAATGCATGGAAACAGTGCATATTTAACATTTTTTTTTCCTTTTTTGTTCAGATGTTCATCTTGATTGTGAAGCCAGAATTTCTAAGTTTCTGGGAACTCCTGATTCAATCCTCTATTCTTTTGGACTTTCCACCATGTTCAGTGCCATTCCCTGTTTTTGTAAGAAAGGAGATCTCATTGTTGTGTAAGTATATGTAATCTTGACTGCTTATTTTCAAAGTCCATGTGTGCCTCTGTTATTATAAAAGGGAGTTAGCAATCATGTTTTTTATGTGAATGCGAGTATTATGGATTGTAGGTCATCTGAGTTAGACCAAAAGTCTTGTTCTTTTTGAAGGAAAATTTAAATTGAATATTTCAGGTACCTTTTGTCTTGACTGTTTAATTTTCAGTTAGGCTATGTGGCTGTGTTACAGAAGGAAGTTAGTGAGCAGTATTTTTTTGGAGGATATGAGTAGCAAGCATAGTGTGTAGATGCATTGCTTTTCATTGTCTATACTAATTGTTATTACTGATAGAGCAGCCCATTCATGATATCCACTAGTTGATTTTGCTCTTCCACAATAGTCGATATTGCCTAGTTAACTTCTTCAACAAGATCAAATGAAAATCTCTGTTGCTTATTTGAAATGTCGATTTAGATGTTATAAAGGAGTGATTTAAAGAAGGAAAAGCAATAATATAAGACAAAAATGGTTCCTGTTTCCTCCATTTTCTAATCTTTGATTTACACTTTTGTTGCACCTAGTCTTCCTAAATCATTGTGGCATATTTTTCCTGTTAACTTCCTTATATTAGCTAAGACTTGGAGATTTTGCTTTTCAATTAGAACCCAATTTGTGGCTTGAATTTGTTCTGTATATACAAATTGTTATTGTTTTTTTCTCTTTCAGTGATGAGGGAGTACATTGGGGAATACAAAATGGCCTTTATCTCTCTAGAAGTACAATTGTCTATTTTAAGCACAATGATATGGATTCTTTATGGAGTACTCTGGAGAGAGTTACTGCTGAGAATAAGCGGGCTAAGAAGCTACGGCGTTACATTGTGGTTGAAGCTGTCTACCAGGTATATCTTGTGAATCTCTATCTCTGTGGGTGAATCTCACTTTTATGCCTTGCATAAATTTTCATCTATCTTCTGTATGTATCTGTTTTGTGAACTGAGCCTTAGCTATCGTCCAAAAGTTAAGAGGCACATTTTTGGCGTCATTAAATAAACGTAATTGGTTCCCTTTTGGGAAGAAGCTTATTTTGACGTGTCATTGTGAAGGAAGTTCTGGTGGTAGGCAATGATTTTGTGCCATTGCTTTGTTTTAATTTTCATTAAGCAAGAGAACCAAACAACTTTGCTTTTCTTCATGCTTAACTGGACACAATTTTTTATTTTTTTGTATTTTGTACTCTTGATTGGTACTTTAGCCATCAGATTTTGGAATTATTTATGTGAAGTGAAAAGCTTTACTAGAACTATACATTTAAGCTGAAATATAATTAAGATTTGTTGGTTTCCTACTTGTGATTTATAGATTCATTATGACTTCTTGTAGTTCAGTTATTGAATAAATCAAATGCAGTCAAACTGATAGTCTCTTTTTACTTTTTTGTATTGGTTTTAATTTGGTAATCCCCTCTGCTGTAACTCTTCTTCTTACATTTTAGTAGTCCGTATTTGTTTTCATTAATATTAACTTTTGGTGCACAGGCACACATTTAAAAATTGACTGACTTTTATAGAATGAGTGTACTAAATCTATTGATCACATGGTACTATACTTGAGAAAACTGATTATAATTTGAAGAACTTGATAGTTTTTAAGTTTTAATTTTGTATGTTGTTTTGAATTTCATCAGTTCGTTGTTGCTATATTTATTGGTTTGTGTCATTTTTCTTCCATATTTATTTCACATTTGGAGTTTTCTGAAATGCTGGACTGTAATAAGATCAAGTGTTTAATTCCAAAATTTGTAGAATTCTGGTCAAATAGCTCCATTGGATGAGATAATCAGATTGAAGGAGAAATATCGGTTCCGCGTTTTACTGGATGAGAGTAACTCATTTGGTGTGCTTGGCAGCTCTGGGAAAGGCCTTACTGAGTTTTGTGGGGTTCCGGTGTGTTCTAAAGACTTAATGTGCTTTTATATTTGCTTTAATCTTCACTTATGGTACTACGGTCTTGTAGGTTGAAAAGATAGATCTTATAACTGCTGCTATGGGTCATGCATTAGCTGCTGAGGGAGGATTCTGCACTGGAAGTGCAAGAGTTGTTGATCACCAAGTATGTTAAATGCTCCTTTTGTAAATGGTCTAGTTTTAGTTGCACTTCGATTTCATTTTTGGAAACCATTTACTTATATTAGATCTGAAAACGCCTTAAAAGATGTATTTGGAAAACATCAATTGAATAAGACAAAATTGTCAGACTAAACACCGACTTTTGAGTCATTTTATGAATTTGGAAAGTGGGATTTGGAAAACATTCAATTGTTCTTCTTATTCTTTTTGAAAGTACTGTATTAGATATTTGCGTTGTTTTATGGAAAATTAATGCACTACTGGTTAGATCCTCAGATCGTTCTCATTCAATAAAACACTCTTGTTAAAAATATGAAGTGAAACAATACTGAACTATGTAATGAACATGGAAGTTTTTGCCAAATGCTAATTTCTTTATCAATTTGCAAATGCTAATCCTTTAATCTTCTAATATCTGGCAGCGATTGAGCAGCTCCGGATATGTTTTTTCTGCTTCTTTGCCTCCGTACCTTGCAAGTGCTGCAATTACTGCTATTGATGTGCTTGAAGAAAACCCTGATCTGATAAAAAAGCTAAAGAAAAACATCGCCATATTATGGAAAGGTTGGGTTTGAAATCATTTTATTCTGCATAATTAATTGTGGGAACTGAAATATAGTACTTTTAATTCTACTTATCTTGTCAAGAGGCATATAAATGAATTTTAGTTTTATTAATTTCTGAATTAAGTGTTTAACAATCTTCTTTTTATGTATTTGTTCACTTTGGTTCGCTTGCTGGTTGGCTTATGATTTTCACGTGTCTGCGTATATAGATGCAGAAATGTATAGCCAGTGTTCTCTGTTTTTAGCATCCTCTTTTATTTGCATTTCTCATTTGTGTGCAGATGCATGAGATGTGGACAGACAAGGGACTAATTGATCCGAACTTTCCAAACTTGCTTGTTGAACAGCTTTATCATTTATTTTCACTACTTCACATTATGTTTTGTGGATGAAAAAGTAATTGAGGCAGTAGTTATATGATTTCAGTTCATGGTAACTTCGTTAGTTGATCGTCTTCATTCTGTGGTACTAACCATTTTGCTGGTTACTTTAACATGCAGCTAAAACACCATATACAGGGATAACTTTATAAAACTCTTAGCTAGTATTAAATTTACTGAATTTTTTACAGTATCATTTCTTGGCTCATAGTGTAGTTTTAGCATTTCTATACTCTTATCTTGAAAAGCTTCAAAGTTTTCAAGTGCATTCATTAAACCTATTGCCTTTTTCTTTCTCGGGTAGCACTATGATTTCTTAGGGAGACAACTTGTTAAAAGGCTCTTTTCTCTGTCTAGCTCTATTGAGATATCTTTTTCCTACTTTGTCTTTGACTCAGCTATATGAAACATGTGATTTCTAAAAGTTATCTATTCATTCACCAATAGAAATTGTTTTCATGTTGCTGACATGAATAGATTTTTAGAAATATTTTCCAAAGAGTTTGGTAGCCTTAACATTCTTGTGACATTTACTTAACATTTTACAGAATACAAAAAACAAAATAACCTGATCTTTTTTACCATTGAAAGAGAATCCTTTTTGTCTAAAAATATGTGCTTTCCTCACTGCATTTACTGTATTCCATCATACGCCGGGCAGTGTTACTGTAAGTCAAATCAACATTTGAGAGTGGTCTTTGGTATGACTTAAATACTATGAATATATGCAGTTTTGCTTTCTAATTTTTTAAGAAACCTTTACATATATTTAAATTTGTTTATGTTTAGGGAATTTCAATAGCTTTAATGATAGAAGGATACGCTTTTTTAACCAATGCTTCTAATGTGTGGGTGCTGGTTGCTTCAACTAGTAAACCTCTTGGGTTGTAAAAGAGTATAGCCACCATGCTTTGGTGAGTAGTTTGGTTTACACTGAAGTTTAAGAAAAAGTGCCTAATGTGTAACTTGGACCAAAATAGGGCTACAAACATAAGTTGCAGAACAAAAGCTATGGATCATAACTGATATACAACTTTTCCAATAAAGTATTCACACTGTTCTTGACTTAGGCAGAGATGCTATCTGATATACAATACATCTTCATGGAATGTTTTTGATTATCTGCATCTATATGGCCTATGGTTGTTGAGCCTTTTTTTAGCTTTATTTATAGAAATCAGAATGCTTTCTTAGATTCTTGATGTTTTCATTTTATTTTCTCTTCTAATGTAAGGTTTTGGTGATTGGATGTGGATTGGCGGTCACTATCATTATAGCTCAACTCTTATCATTAGGAATGCTTGCTTAATGTTTCTGATCGAAATAATACTATTTTATATTTTTGATTATAAATGAATGTACATATTCATATTTATCTTTGTGAAAATTTAAATCATATAAAAATGCATTAATAATGGGCTATACATTGTTTGGTGTTTAATATAGAGTGCCTTCACAGTAATCAATTC
>JAWDEX010000020.1:1360107-1372893 GCA_035221805.1 Trichilia hirta | reverse complement strand
AACATTGAAGCAAAGTCGGGCTGGACTAGAACAGTGAATGGGCTTAAAAGATGGCTTCGAAAATACAATATGAGTCCAAAATAGAAGTTGGTCCAAAATGAAAGTTTTAGCCCATTAAGTATTTGTTTTTTAGAAACAAGAATCATCTTAAAAGCTCTTTTGGATCAAAAGTTATGGCCTTTTTACTATCACTGTATCAAAAATAAAAATAAACACAAATTACCAACAACTTAAAATTTATTCCAAAGATTAGAAATATGCATAATTTGAGAAATTAATTATATTCAAAGTGTAAAATAATGAATTTAAACCTTAATACTCATACACTTTTTTGTACTCATCAGTGTGTGAAAATTTAATATAATATTAGGGATATTTACCTACATTCTCAAAAATTTGAGGGACCTAAATAGAATTATTGAGATTTTATTGTTCACTAACAAAAAATTATTTATTTTTCTAGTCCTTATTATAAAATAGATTACCCTTTATCATGTTTAGTTTACCAAGCTTGGTAATACCACTCTAGGGTTCTTTCTAGGTTCTTTTTGAGAATATATAAAAATTCAATCTCTTTCAAGATAGGCAGAGAGTCAAAAATCTTGTGCTAAAGCATAAATAACCTGGACAAAATTCTCCAACGATTCAGATTCAACTGATAAAGAGCTATTCTAAAAGATTTAAAAGTCTTAGCAAAATAGTCTGTCAAGGAAAGTTTGATAACAAGGAGAAATAGTTCTTAATTAAATGAAATTTCTCTATCAAGTAGAAAGCTAGATAATTCATTCAACTCAAAAACCTTAAGGTATACACTCTCAAGAATAGTATAGTACACTTTTTAAGCTTCTAAATCTAATTCTACTACAAAAGAATTGAAGTTATCTGCTTCAAAAATTAACCTATGCTTTTTTACCTCAGAAATTAAGGAAAGAGCCTTGACAATAACCAACTCTTCATTAAGATGTCTCCCTTAAAAACAACCTCAGTTTCATTTGAAACAAAATCCATTTTTGTTTAATAGATTAGAGAAATAAATTGTTAAAAGCTACTCAGGATTACCAATAACTTAGAAAAATCACATCCACTAAAACTCTAAAAAACTATATCTGTGTCTATACTAGAAATAAGTACAAAATTTTAAACTAGCAAAAAAAAGTAAAAAAGAGAAAACAAACCAGAAATTCACAAAGATAAAGGATCCAAGCTGCAAAATAATCTTTAAGAGTAAAGGAAAAGTTGTTAAGATTCGAAAAAATGAAAGTTTCAAGGCTTGAGAGCAGAGAAGATGTCAATAAAACAACAAAAGGTCAAAAAGGGATATTTGTAGAATGAAGCAAAAGGCCCTAGATGAACCAATACAAAAAACCTATTTATTGATACTAAGAAAGGTAAAGATGATGCCATATCAAGTATAATATAATTTAGGGGGCAAAAAGTGACCATCAAATTCGAAAAAGAGTTTTTGTTCAATGATGAGATGGACGATTCAATAGCTATATTAGAAATAGAAATGCTCTTGCTTTGTAGTCTATTATAAAGCTAACATATGAATGAGAATTTATGAAATTTAAAGCTATATTTAATATTTGCATGCAATAACAACTATACACTTAAAGGATGAACTGACGAGTGGGGGCCAATTCAGGTCAAAATTTGAGTTTTTGTCAAAAGACAATTTTTGAATAAAAATTGGGGGAGCTTGATGTTCGAAAAAATATTCGAGACTTCGATAGCTTTCCATAAGTTAGAGATTAGACATATATAAAATGATGTGAAGTCTTGAGATTTTTTTAATCAATAAAAGCTTAGATAAAATGTAAAGCTCCAAAACCTCCTTAATTAACAAAGGTTTTAAGTAAGATGTAAAGTCTCGAGATTTTCTTAATCAACGAAAATTTTAGGTATAACTTAATGAAGCTACAATTATGATGTGTAACTCTAAGACTTCTCTAACTAACAAAGAACTCATTTATAACATAGAATTTCGAGAATTTTCTCATCAATGAATAGGATTTCAGCCATGACATAAAACTTCAAAACCTTCTTAATTGAAAAAGATCTTGGCTATAACATAATGAAGGTCTTGGCTATGATACTGAATTTTAAGATCACATTAGAGTGGTTATTTCAGCTGTAAGAAAGGTTTTAACTCACAATTTTTTTTACAAATAAAGGAAAATCTTTAACTTAGTGGTTATATCCTATAATAAAGGTTCACAATCCAATAATCCCCCCCAAAACTATGAATATAGAAAATATAATGGCAAATAAACACGAGAGTGATAAAAGTGTGAAAGATGAAAAAAATTAGGTGCACACATATATTAACTTAATTGTTGTCATTTTTTTCTTAAAAATTTATATTAAAAAAATCCTAATTTAAGTACTGAAGAGCTTTTGCCAGACCACTGGCTTTATCTCTAATCAATTTCTTTGATTTCCAGTAATAACAAATTTAGCAAGCAAGCAAGAAGTTATGGTTCTTGAAGTTTGAAGAAGAATTTTCTTCCATCAACAAAAATCAAACGCCAAAATGCAAGAGATAAAAGAATGAAAGACTTGTTCAACATTTTACATTACCTATTTGTGAAAACAGTTAATACAGTAAAATAATAACACATTACCCTACTATTATTACTTGGACTCTTAGTAGTATAGCATGATTTTATTGACCTTGACATTAAACCAAAGTTTCAAAAATGGTGGTTGGACAATTCCTTGTTCCGTTGCTCTTTATACTGTTTCCAACGGCCATCCTTTCTCTTTATGAGGTAAATAAGCACGAAGAATCACTTCAATAGATCAGAGTTAGGTTGGGATGAACAAATGAATGGACCTACAGTCACAAGGATTTTAGCAAACCAGTGAGGAAAAAAATTTTCTTAGTCTATTGATGGTCTAAGCCTGTGGCAATGCGCGTTTAATGCATTCTTGATGACACATGTTTCACGTGCAAAGCCAATTGCATAAGAAGACAAATCTTGAGCGATAATTAAAAATAAAGAAAGTGCTTTTATTTTGGTGACACAATGCTGAATTTTTTGACAATCCAAGATAAAGAAAATGTCATTCTTAAAAGAACAATAAAAAGATAAAGAATATGTCAACATCCAGGATTGTTCATGTAAATGCCAAAAGTCTGTGCCAAACGGAAAAATATGCGGAAGAAGAGCGATGAACCATGTACAAGAATCTTGACTTTCAACAACATTCATCCCATTTTTCAAACTGAACTTTGTTAAATTTCAAATGGATTGGTTACATTGCTATTTAAAAATTCTTGAGTACAGATTGACGTTGGATTTTAATTCATTAACTAAATATATTGATTCTTAAAGTCTGAATCAATGTTAAATTTTGTCCGGCTGTCGTCTGTTTACTTCATCCTCAATATGCTTTCAAATTCAATTCATTTGGAAGGGATTCAACATGGTTCCGGCAACTTTTCTTGCATTTTTTATTTTGTGAAACCCTAGCGTTAACTACACATGGAGCAGAAGAAATCCCAAACAGAGCATTGTTGCTATTATAAAAGCTAAGTCTGGTGAACAAGAAAATCGTGCAGATTCCACACAGAAGGGAATAAGGCTCCCAAAAAGTAGATAAATATACTGCCATTAACCTTAATTATAAGTAAAAACTGAAATGTAGCATTACTGAGACGTAGTTGCATGTGCGGTGTGACACATGATAGCGTAGGTTAGACCAGTCACAAAAAGTGCAGATAACTTAGTGAGGCCAGGACCAAAAGGGCTGATCTTCCATGTAAAATCCAAAATTACAACAATTTGTTGGTGGGTCATCGTAACAGCAATCTTCAAGTTTTAAGAAATAGTGTGGGAGCAAAAGGCCTTTTCTTAGATGGTCGTCTTCATCCTGTAAGAAATCAGATTGGTCTTGCTCGAAAGGTTGAGAAGAATCAGCAGGATCTATCAAAGGTGAATGGTTCCCGTCTGTATAATGCGGGCTATCGGATTTGAAAACATCACTCTTGGCTGAAGTTGCATCTTCCCGTTTACAAGCCACCATTGTCGCATTGTAGACAGCTTTAGTATCTGTGTTTGTGATTGTCTTCTGAGGTTCTCCCTCTAATGAGTCGATGTCCTCAAGTATTTCCAATTTTTCCTTCCCTTTGTCTCTGATAAGCAACTTGTCTGCAAGTAAAACAACCTGTTTAACAGCAAAATCGAACCATTACTCCATTATAATTTTCACTTACTGTTAATAGAAAATAGATATGCTGAAATCTTTTCATAAAGAATTACCTCATTTTTCAAGACTTCCTTCTCTTTGATGAGGTTGTCGTAATCGGCTTTTAGCTTATCATAAGCAGCTTTCAAAGAATCGTAGTCCTTCTCAAGTCGTTGGCTCTTGGAACGAGCCCGCCGGTTTTGAAACCAAATTGCAACTTGACGAGGCTGCAATCCAAGTTCCTTTGCAAGTTGAACCTTTCTCTCTGGTTCCAGCTGGTTCTCGACCTCAAACTTCTTCTCAAGAAACTGAACTTGAGTAGTGGTCAGCCGCCTTTTCCTTCCATGTGGATTGAAGCATCCATCAAAATCCTCAGAACCAGTCTCTTCTCTATCAATTGATTGAAAGAGTTGTGTTCTTGTCGCGCCAAATCCAACAACGTTCTCGAAATTAACCATCGGCTTTGGACCTGAATGGAGATACATAAGTATCAGATGATCACAACAATTCGGTTTTCTACTTAGATTATTTGATATCATAGCCAAGAATAAGCAAAATTCAATAACAGGATGCAAGTGATCAATCGAATAGCTAGAGAAAGAACAATGGAAATGGCTACCTTGTAGATGCATACAAAGGCTTTATTCCGAAACAAAGCTCACAAAAATCACATGCATAAACAGGGTGGCGGACTACACTCTAAAAAAGAGAATTGCATCAAACTTCAACATTTGCTATGAGAATCACGACATAACAACAGAGATCTCTGTTCTGAAAACAAAAGAGTAAAAACCATAAGAACTTTGTTGCAGTCAATCAGCTTTTCTATCTCTTAAAAACCAAATAACATTTTGTTCGTTCAGTATACCAGATAATAAACATCATGTATGAAAAACGAAAGCACCAAGAAGAGTATATGCAACTAAACGGAAGAAACATACAAGCAAGAAGAAATTCACGAAATTTACCTTGAAGAATAGGAGAAGACTTGGGTATCCAAAAAGACTCAAAACCTTCAGAAGAACAAGGAAGCTTCTCGTTTCGAAGTAAAACCGCTACGTTTGGACTGCCACAGATATTACCACCTGCCATAGCTTTCTGTTTGTTCGTTTGCTACTTATTTTTTCTTTCTTAGTGAGACAGAGACTTAAAAAGTCATCTGTTCACCATACTAGAAGCAGCAATAGTCATGTACTTCGTGTTGGGATTTGATCTATGGCTTGTTACCATAGCAGATGGTGATGTGAATAACAGTATGATGGAAAGTTTGAGAGTCCCAAAAGCTCAAAGTCGTCACAGATATGGCTAAGCTTCCAAAGTTTGGACTCTGAAACTCCGGTTTTATGTATTGTGAGAGAGAGAGAGTGAAAGTGAAGTTAAAATTTTTTCTTTTTCTTTGTTTCAAAAACTGAGAAACAGAGGCAGCTCGAATATTGAAAACTTGGGGTGGGGGAGCGAAAGAAAGAATCTTCTTTAGGAACGGAGAGTTTGACAGGGTTTATAACAAAGCTTGGCGAAGGGCACAGAACGTAGGATGTTGCTCTTCTTCTTGGGGTGATGCATAGGCGGTTGTTAAAGTTACCATCTTGTCCTTGATTTTTTTTTTTCTCTCTCAGTTTTTATTCTAGAATAAAAAGAAAAATAAATAAATCAACAACTGTTCTAAAATAACCAAATAGTTCTGAACCTTGTTTTCTTTAATCATGCGAAGACTGTTCTAAGATCATGGTCATATGCTAATGCTATGGCTATACATTAAATATTTCTCATAGGAGAAGGCTAGTTGCATAACCATGCGGGGAATCATGGTATTTCAATTGAAATTTTATAAATGTCTTCAATTAAAAAAATTACTAAGAACAAAATGCTATGATAAATTAATTATATTTTCTAAACCTATTTCACTTATTGTGGTAGAATTTATCATTAACATTTTGATGTAAATGTTGGGTATCTCATCCAACTCCAACTCATAATAGAGAATTCGTTCTAATATTTGATGAATAAAATAGAATATGCATATGTTTTTCATATTAGTTATTTATTTGATCACAAGTTCACCAAATAAAAATAATATTTGAGGTCTTAGCAAAATCCATCTACCATATATTCTTTACACCATGTATCCTTTTATTTGATTATATTTTGGTTTCATATGTAATGTGAATATATAGTTCATGAATTGTCATATCCATCATTCTCTAATTTCCTAACAATAACCCATTTCATGAACTTCAATCACTTGCTAAATAAAGGAAAGTTGACACGAAAAGCAAAAAAGTATGATGATTTTTTCTACCATGTGTAAATAAAGGACCACAAACTTTCCTATTTTCTTGTTTTAGTTGGGTTTCTGGCAAAAGGACCATAAACCTTTATAGCTATTTTATCTCCTGATGGATTTTCTAAAAATAAGACGAAACATTTAGGAAAAAATTGCTTTTATATATATAATTGATCTCAATCAGTGGCATAATTGACAAAAGGACATGTAAATAGAAAAAATATCTTAAAATTTGAACATATGTTACATTGTTAAATATTATATAATTTTTAAATTCAATTTAAAAGAATGTAGTGTTTTTTTAGGAAAAAGAGTTAATTTAAAATAATACAAGTTTTTTATTATAATATTTATTAATTAATAATAGAAATATGTTATAATAAGTTCAGATGATGTAGTTTTTCATAAGAATACAAATATGTATCTTTAAAATATAAATTTGTACATCTATTTAAAAGAATTCAACATTGAGTTATATATATATATAAACTTTATGTATTTTTTTAAGTTAAATAAGAATTTGACAATGTAAATTTACAAAATAATAACAATGTTGATTATTCTTAAATAAAACAAATGAAAAGAAAGAAAAAAGGAAGGAGAATAGTAAGTGGGTATGCTAGTCATTCTACAAATTATAAAGCTAGTAGATGGAAGACAGTGACCGAAAACAAACGGTAAGCTGTCCCATCGGTCTTTGTCAAAAAAGAAAAGCGCACTGACCGGGGACGCCCTTCTATTTTTAGGGACAGCTGAGTCGACGGTTTACTATCCCGAACCTCCCTCTTGAGCTTTTATTTATTGATTTGTTTCTAAATCCGAAATCACCGGTACCTCGTAATATATTTATTGACAAGCATTATTTAATGGAGAATTCATGCAATTGTCTGAAAAAAGTCTGAAATTGTTACAAGAATTTAATCTTTCTAAAATAAAATAATTGATAGGACAAAAAAATCTTACTTTTTATTAAAAAAATTAATTGATTTTAGGAAATAGATTACAAGAATGTATTCTAATATTTTTTATACCAATTGAATAATGTTTGAAAATTGAAAAATTGCCATTTGTGTCAAAATGATCCTCCTAATTTGTTATTTATGTATGATTTTCATAACATGGAATTCAATTTCTGCAAATACCCATATCAACAAAGAATGAAAGAAAAAGAAAAAGAAAAAGAGGAGAAACGAAAAATAAAAAACATTGAAAAATAAATTTAGATGATATTAAATATTTATAATTTTTTTACATGATTATTTATAAAGAGTGCCTTGATATATACAGTGATTTTTAAATAATGAATATCATAAAAATATCATAATTAAAAAAAAAAAAAAATTAATATCATAATTGACTTAAAAAACTAATGCTAAAGCTACAAATTTTTTTTATATAAATTAACATAGCGTGATTATATTATATTACCTTTTCTATGATTAACTTCACTTATTTTTAATATTTCAATTGATTATGTGTTAAAAAATTTATATTCCTAATATCATTTTTTTAAAAAATAATAAATTTATAATTTTATTTTATATAAATATATAATATGATCTACATTTATTTTATCGATTTATAGTTTTTTATTATAAGAAATTATATCAATATTAAAAAAAGTATTAAAATTATAAATTTTTAGGAAAAAAATTATTTTTTTCTTTTATTTTGTAGATTGAATTTACAATTCCTGTATTTTAATACCTTTTGTTAAAAATACACTGACCCTTAATTTAATTATAAATAAAATTTTTGATGATTTTAATAAATTGTCCTTAATCTCACTATTCTTTTTGATTTTCAATTTAATAAATGAATTAATAAATATAAATTATCTTTTTTATTTTGTTTTATTAAATTAATTACTAAAGAATACATATATTTATTACTACGCTTCAACTTAATATTAAAATTTAAATTGCTAAAATATTGGAAAATTAGTCATTTTGTAGAATTAAACAATAAAATTGGTAAAACATTTGTTAAAAATTAAAATCGCTAAATCATGTTAAATGAAATAGTGGAGTAGGTTAAACCCCACCCAATATTCCATAATATGAGCAAGTAATAATTGAAGAAAATTTAAACACCCTCTAGGCTTTGCTTGTGGAAGATGAAATTGTGCAGCAGTATCAACAATCTCTTATGACAAAAAAACAGAGAATAAAAAAACCAAGAACCAAATCTCTGTTGAATAGCATTACATTAAAAGAAAAAGAAAAAACACAAAATCTTAAGTCAAATTTTACATCAAACGTACTGCAAATATATCTAACAGTACGAGCCTGGTTATTATAGTCTTCGTCGAGGCTGCATCTTTTACTTTTGTCAATTGGTTTTCTTCTCGTCCTCCTTTATAGCAGTTACATCTGTAGCTGTAGTATCAGAAACTTGATTGTCCTCTCCTCCAAAGCCAAATTCATTTACACGAGTCTTGTCCACTGGATAAACCCACCTCTGGTAGAGATATATTAGAAATATAACATCTGCAAGACAGGTCAAATCATCAAAATCACAAAATATAATCAAACATATGACTTGAAAAGTGAAAACATCAAAATACAGGTCCATGGATTAACAAGAAGGAATGCCCATTCTAATTTTTTTGCATTATACATGCTACATATTTGAAATCATTCAAAGAGAATTTATGATAATGAATGCCCGTGATACATCCATTTGGGGTTCTCATGCAGCTTGAATTGTCAGATTCTCTTCTCAACCATTATATTAACTGATGATGAAAATGAAAAAAATTAGAATGGACATTCCTTCTTTTTCTTTTGGCTATAGAATGGGCATCCGTACTTCCAATTAATATAAAGAATTATGATAAGACCAAAACTAATATGGACTAACTAATCGGATTGTAAACATACAAGAGAGAAGAATCAGAACAATTTGAGGCAAGACAATACAAGTACCTATTCCCAGTACATGGTCCTCCAAAGTGATGTTCTCAGAAACATCATCATGACCTCTCAAAAGTTCTATTTTTTCCCCAAGTTGCCCCACTTAACTACTCAAAAAATGCACAATTACAGCTGGGGACCTCATCTTTTTACCATAAAACAGATGATGACTAAGAGGATCAACAAAAAAGAATGAAAGAAGGCACGACTTTCTAAATGAAAACACAAGATGCTTTATCAACTTTCAACACCAATGCAGAGTAGCCACCATGCTATTCAAGATACTGCACATCAGAGTGCTGCTAGAATCAATTCATGTCCAATGTATTCTCTAAAATAAAACACTCACCCCCCATTCTTCAAACTAACATGAAGAAAAAAAATCTGAGAATGTTTACTTTTTGCACATTGAGGTAGCTCAAACCGTGGGTCAGTTTTTCTCATTCCAACAGACCTTGGGTCACCTTGTGAACATAGTAACGCACCACCAAATTGACTCTATTCTATATGTATTTTATATCCTCAGCAGCAGCATATCATTATATTGCCAACCTTGTTGAGACCAACAAATATTTAGTTAATTTGGCAGGAAAAAAAAGCATTTATGTCTCACCATCACGAAAGACGGAAAGCCGATGTAGTGTTGGCATTTTTATGACAAAGGCAAAAAGATCATCAATGATTGTATTCAGGAACTTGTATGTCATTTGTCTCCAGGGTAGATGAGCCACAGACTTGAGCTTATAGTTAATGAACAGTTGGGGGCACATCATAATAAAACCTGTGACAATGGAAAAGGATTTTTCAGAAGTCGGAGGTCAATTTACATGGAAACAAAGGTTATAAGTGGAAAAGTTAGCTCAGAAAAATATCTTAAGTAAAATGATAAATATTGAGGAAGAAGCAAGAACAATAGCATAAAAATGACATTATAGGACAAAAACATAGCTTACCAAACATGTAAACACAACTTGTGAGTGAAGAAAGAATCCAAGAGTACCAGCTCTTGTGGCGCTCATACATGAGTGAATAAATAGATGAGCATATAACAAGGAAGAAAAGAAGTCCAGACAAATATTTCATGGCAAGGTCATCATATTCCTTAGTCTTATTCCCAGCATATGATTCACGATCTCGGAACCTCAACATAGGTATTTTTCCCCTTCTATCTACCTGGAGAAAAGAAAACAATGGTATATTGTTGTTTTGAATTATTTATTTATTTTGATAAGGTATCACATCATTTACTAGCTTTAGAAATTATACAAGTAGCAACAGCAGCAAATACAATATTGTCAAAAACCTTGCACGATAGTTTCAATCATGAGAAGATGACACATGGATGATGAGCCATGCATGTAAATCTGACAAAGTACCATATAAACATACAGATGACAGCTAACGCACATGCACAGAACTCTATTGTTGCAAGTTTAAATCAACAGCAAGGATGTAGTACTTGCAAGAGACAATAATGCGTTATCTCAAACATTAGCAGATTGTACACACCTTCCTGGACACGGCATGCATAAGTCTGATGCATAATATAAGCAGAAGTATATGAAGTATGTGTGAAAACAACTTAATACCTTTAGTATCTAGCATAAAAATGTATAGGACCAGCCAAGCTTGCATACTGCTAACGTTCAGAGAATCAGGATGTGACAGAAGCGCACGAACTAAAACAATACACAGACACAACATTTTATAATCTCAGGCATGATTAGATATTCAATAATAAATTGATCATTGTGTACCGTTTATTAAATGTCTTCATAATTGCTCCTCCTTCAAACATGTATTTATAAAACAGAATTATCCTCTACAAAAGACTTCAAAACAAAAACAAAAAATAAATGCGAGATGGTTCCCTAGTTACCACATCAAAAAGACCAAACATAAATAGAATACGCATGCTTGCACAAAAAAGACTAGTAAAACTAACAATAAAAATTTTGGTTGCCAGGGGACCATAACATTCAAAAAAACACAAAAGTCAATCAAATATTACATACAGACACATGCATACGCAACGGAGGAGATTATACAGATGCAAAAATTTAATGTCAATTAGTCGAATAAATTATACCCCAAAGCCCAACTTCAACACAAGAATTTTATATATGGTCTGATGCTTTAATGAGAAATAGTACCTCTATGTGCATTGCTTTCCCTATTTTCCAAAATTCAATGCAGCAACCAATTCCAGAACTTGCAAGTATCATTGTCAAGTAGATACAGGAACTCAATGAGCTGACATATGTAGTTCACTACAACTGACTTGGCAGACAGTCCTTCCATAGACTTATTTTTATTCCAAAATTGAATCTCTGCATTAAGCATACTATTTCAATGACAGATGCTTCTGAGAATCCTCAGAGATCATCAACGAGGGAAAAGGAAAGAAATTTTTTTTGTAGAACAGAGCTGAATTTACCATTTTTGAAGCCAAGAAGTCAAAAACAGAATGAAGTAATGAAACAATCATCGTGATCACCAGTAGGTAAGGATTTCCTTCTAGGAACACCCTCTGGAAAAGTATTAATCTTATTAATAAATCAATAAGATATAACAACACAGAGAAAAACTTAGCTAGGACAATCCCAATGGGATCATCCAATGATATGTCATGTGCTGAAAATTTTATCTTCATCATAATTATCACTACTGTGATTGGTGAATGTGTGTACGTGGCAAGAATGTTTGGATGGGCATACAGATGACACGGTACACCCATCCCACCTAAGATTTTCTCCAGCACAAATTACCAGCCCAACCATTGGATCACCATTTGAAACTAATCTTCTTCCTTTCATGCAGTGCAAGTTGATCTTTAGACAATTATAACCATATGAAGCTCCGAGTCATATTCCATTTACTCAAATCCAATTTAAAAATAACATAATTTGTAGCCTCCACCACATACAAGGGGTCTGTTTCAAAGAGTGTCCAATACAATAGCTGTTGAATTTAGAGTCACAAGAAGAACTTTAAAAGTATATGTTTTGGCATTTATTACATCGAGCAAATATATTAAATACATGACTGTTTGTATTAGCTGACAGGACAGAAAGTAACAATTACCAATGATGCACCCATATTAGCATGCGTAGGTTTAGTACCAAAAATTGCAAAGCACCATCAAAATGTTACAGATATTTTAAGCAGATGTATGTACATTCTCCTACAGTTTTCTGTTGAAAACGGTTGTCATGCATAGCAAATATTAATAGCATGAGTGTGTCCTGTTGTGAAAAATATTAAACCCAACCATGATATCCACATCATCAATGTATTTTCGTTTGTGTAGTTATGGGTATTTTGAGGGGTATTGTAGGTCCACCATCTTTATCCAATCTTATCCTTAATAAAGTCGGTTTGATGTTTCTAATAAAA
>JAWDEX010000020.1:1227161-1238622 GCA_035221805.1 Trichilia hirta | reverse complement strand
CGACACCGCCCAGATCAGCCAGACGCTGACCGGCATCACCACGCTGCTGACCCAGATCGTCACCGCGGTGGCGGCGATCAGCCTGGTGGTGGGCGGGATCGGCATCATGAACATCATGCTGGTGAGCGTCACCGAGCGCACGCGCGAGATCGGCATCCGCTTGGCAATCGGCGCGCTCGCGAACGAGGTGCCGGCCATCACGGCGAAAACTGCCGCGGCGATCAATTTGGTCTTCATGGGAATGATTCTATTGTTTGAAGGCAAGATTCTCCATTGTTTTACAAGGAAAATGTTGAAATGCTTTTCTGCGACATTATGTACGTTGACGTCCTTAGAAGCACTCAAGTTTGAAATCATCATAGATAGATAGCACCCCAAAACGATGGAGAAGGCCAATCAAAGTTGCATAGAGAACAGATGTCAAAGGATTCATTTCCATGCAAAATTCGCACACCACCAATATTGAGTTCGTTTTTGTACACCAGATGTAAATGGTTTGCTAAGAAACACTTTCGTTATTGTGTTTTTGTTAGTGAGATTTGAATAAATTGGTCATCTATTTATTTGTATTTTAGATATAAATTTGTTTTTGGTTGGTAAAATGCTCAAAGTTGAGGACATTATAATTCTCTCTGCAATGTATGATGTTTCTTCATTGTGAAAGAACCTACGATTCATTGATAGAAGCCAAGTGAACTGGCCATTCTACTCGTGTTTTCGCACCAGTGGGTTAAGAGTTTCAATCATCTTATTACGAGTCCACTTGGAACATGGTATTTGTCTTATTTTTATGCTATTAAAGAAAAAAAAAAAAGTCAACTGAAGTTACGTGCTCATATTACAAGTTTTCCAAAAAGTTGCGTTTCATGTTGAAAGATTTTGTGTTGCGTGTTCCACGATTCTCTCTTTGAAATTTCTTGTCATTGCATGTAACAACTCTTTTGCACTATGTTAAAGCTACTGTCAATTTCTTCACTTAGCATAATTTTCATGGGAAAATTTACTAATTTTGGGCTTTATTAGATATTGCAATACTTTACAATCAAGGCTAAATGTATTTGACAACACCACATTTTAACAAAAACGGCTCAATTTTTATTAATTTTGAGATTTAATCCTTGAAGTTATTGGCTTGTTACTTAAAGTCACAATAAGTAAACATCATATGAAACTTCAGTAATTTTAGAAAGAAAAGACATATAACACGCACATAATGAGATACTTTAAATATCGTACGAAAGTCTTGTGAGTATTAACGTCTAATTACAAATATGTTCCATGTTATAATACATACATGTCTAGGAAAATGAAATCTTCTCTCTTATTTCTTAATATATCTTCATGGCAACAAGCAAATGATCCCTATTGGGCTAAACTTTGAAAGCACAAAAATATAGGATAAATTGGTTCTAAAAAATTTCTTGAATTCTTGTTTTCTGCTATATATACTTGTCATATCTATAAATAGCTTCACACTTGCTAGCATACTACAAAACAAACTTATAAGAAGCACGATGATTTCCTTATTTTCAATGCGTAACTGATTATCCACGATCCTATCCAACTTTGATCTGCAAATTAAAAAGATTTTATTAGAACAAAAAAACGACGTGTACAGCCAACACATACAATCGTGGCTCAGAAGTGGCTATAGTATAACAAGGAACTAAACAGGTAAAGGGGAAGGAAAGTACAGTCATGTCATCATATGTAACTTTGATGAATATATTAAAGCAGTCTCACTTGGAATTAGTGACTATATTTTCTTTCATTGTTTCTATCCAACTTATTATCACGCAACATGTTGCAGCAAGAAGCAGAGCGATTAATAATCTCACATAATTGACACAAATTCAGCCCTTAGAAGCAAATATCCAGAAAAATAATGACACTAAGATTATTCTACAAAAACTGAAATAACTGTGGACTATGAAGCTTAATAACTACCTGATCTTCAATTGTTTTAGTACAAAATTCAAATTATAGCATTGTTTTAATATTTGTCAATTTGTATCCAACTAATACTCATAGCTAAAATCACATGGGCATGAGTACACTAACTAACATGCATTTCCCAAAATCTCATCCAGATATAAAATTACTGAAAATCCTTGACATGCTAATGAACTGCACTGTCCATAATTAATGATAACTATATGCTGAAAATGGAAAGTATCATCTATATGAGTAATGCATTCTCTCTCTCTCTCTCTAAAATATCCATTTGCAAGGAAACAAGTAATTTCCAAGTCATAAAATCTTCAACATCCTTCCCCTGCTTTGAAACGATTGGAAAACATTATAAGAAAATCCATACTAGTTAAGAAATTAGCAGAAATAAAAAGATGATGACATTAAAAAATCACATACAATGGCCTCCTAGCCATCACCAATATTCATCAAATCTCATCTCATCCTTTTTAGTAGCGCATTTTGTGGAAAAACAAGACTTTTTATTTTAGGAAACCGTGTAATGTAATATAGAAAAATTTTAGTAGTTATTGTATTTTCTAATTTTAGGGATTTGGTTTTGATTTGTATCCCAAGATTAGGAGATTTCCTAATTTTATTCTTTCCGAGTTTAGCCTCTGTAGTTGTATATATTTATATGCAAAAGGTCCTAATTTTAATAGGAAAGAATTGACATATTTTGCCATAATATCAGAGGTCTAAGCTCTTTCTTTGTTTATCAATGAACATCATTTGACTTGTTAAGCTTATGCTTTCTTTTATAAAACAACTTAAATCATTAAGCTGTCAATTTTTCTTGGAGTGGTACCTTAACCGAAGTACACTCTAAAATCACTAATGAATTTCTTTTTATAAAACTATTTTATTTATTAACATATTTTATATACGCTAAAGAAAATATTTTATTTTAAAATATTGCTTAACTCATTGATATTGGCTACAAGTAGTTACGTGGTGATGACCGCAACTATCCTCTTACTATTCATCAATTTCATAAAAATCAGCTCTACAAATCACCTAAATAAAGTCCTATCTATTTAAAAACAAATTAGCTTGACGAATTACCTAAATAACGATCACATCTAAGCTACTTAAAAGAGAATTCAGCTCTGCTAATCACCTAGGTAACATCTTACCATAGACTATTTTAATTATCACTCACCTAAGTGATTTTTTATGAGTCCAACCATAGATTACTTAAAATAATAATTGGCCCATTGGCGTCATTATCACAAAATTAATATAACACAGTAGTTCTCAAATCAAACAATGAGATATGTAAGCCCCAAGGGCCATTTCAATAAA
Organism: Trichilia hirta; assembly: GCA_035221805.1. Classification (NCBI taxonomy): domain Eukaryota; kingdom Viridiplantae; phylum Streptophyta; class Magnoliopsida; order Sapindales; family Meliaceae; genus Trichilia; species Trichilia hirta. Next base: position 1,235,346 of record JAWDEX010000020.1, on the reverse strand, counting down.
ATTAAATATAAAAATCAAACAACATAAATAATTTATAAACAAAATATCAAGTTTTGAATCATATCAATAAAACATCAACGTTACATTTGACCTCAGGCCACATACATAAACAAATAAAAGACACTACAAGTCATTTGTATTCATTGTAAAACAATGATAATAAAATTACTTTCTTGTTTGAAAAATAAATAAGTTTTATAAAATATTTTAAAAGAACTAAAACAAGTAAAGATTCACTTATAGTTTGAGAAAGGGTAAGCACAATAAAGTAAGTAAAGATCTACTCATAATTTGAGAAAGGGTAAGTACTTTCTTGCCAAATTCTCTTATAGGTTCGATCCATAACTCGTGATACCAAACCCTAGAAGTCATTTAAAGCTGTAGGAATACCAAACCTTTATCAATTACGAAAAATCTCAAATTTGTCCTACAAACCCTAGATTTCTTCTTTGCAATTTCTTGGCCAAAACTTGAAAATAATCCTTATATTAACCTTGTAACGATGTATGTAAGTCAATTTGAGTAAAAAATTAAAAGAAATTAAATATTTATTGTGAAAATTAATGAACCCTTAAGAGAAAAATAAGGGAGAGAAATGTAAGGGAAAAAGAAGAGGAGAAGAATCATTTCTTAGCATTATTGACCCCTATTTATAGAGCCTTATAAAGTTACAAATATATCCTTGAGTGCAAAGGAGAAAGAAGATTTTAGAAGGAGACAAAATTGGAATTTCACAAATGTAATGAATAAGTTCAGAGCCAATTATGCCAAATTCCGTACCAGTTAACAAATTTTTCCTACCTCCTATAAGTATTCAACGTTAGTCACTGCAAGCAGGTCAAGACTAGCACCATGACCAACATCGGTCCTAATGGAGACCTAGGTTGAACTTTCTCAGTCCCTTTAGCCATGTGCTTTCCTTTTTAGCTTACTTTTTTTTTCTATTTTCTAGCACTATATTTTACCTTTGTCCAACGTTTGCTTTCACCCCAATTTTTTCTTAACCTCAAGTTTTTTATTCTATCTTAGAGTGTCAAAAATTGGTCGATTAATCGAAGATATAAATTAACTAAAGATATACCCCAAACATCGAGTAATCGACAAGGTATTAATTTAAAAACTCTCCTAACTTATTCATTTAACAACAAAATCTTCTCAAATTTTATATTAAGCATTAATATCATCTCATCAATACATATATGACATCAATTTGCTCATATGATAAAAATAACAAAAATATCCTCTGTGACAAAATGACCAAAATAATCCAAATTTGAAAAGCGAGTCTTACAAGAAAAAATTATTTGATATAGTCTTAACTAGAGCAAATCACTTAAAGGACAGAGGCTAAGTGAGTCATTTGGTTAATACTAGCCCTAAGAAAGAAGATCGAAAATATGACGTGTGGAACAAGATAGACTTAATAGTGATGTACTAACTTTGCAATTCTATGTCCCCAAAAATTAATGGCACCTACATATTCCTTAATACTGCCAAAAAGATTTAGGATGCTATCAAACAAACATATTCGAAAGTTTGTGACATTGCACAAATCTATTAGATCAAGAATAAGATTGTTGCCACCAAATAGGGCATTTGGACAATTACTTAATATTCCAATCTCTTGCAAAGTATTTGGCTAGAGATAGATCATTATTAGTACATCCAGATGAAGTATAGTAAAGACACAACCCTTAAGAGGTTTGTTGAAAATAACAGAATTTATGATTTTTTAGCTGGACTTAAAATTAAGTTTGATGTAGTATTAGTTCAAGTCCTTAAAAAAGAGGATCTACTATCTTTTAAAAAAGAAAATTTAAATAATCCATGCTAAAGAAAGAAGGAAGAGAATTATGGATGATAATATTTTTATTGCAAGCTCAACATTGTTGTCAAAAACAACAAGTACTATGTTAGAAGAGTCATCTATTGAAGAAAGCAAGCAACCTGGTCGGTCAAAACCTTTTATTAGAGATAATTGGTGGTGCACCTATTACAAAAACCCTATCACACCAAAAAAAAGTGTTAGAAGCTTCATGATAGGCCAAAAATCCAAAAGAAGAATGAAACAAAGAAGAATAGACAAGGAAGAGGATAGTGTTAAGCTTATATGGCCAAAGTGCAGTAAACCAAAGATAAAAACAACAAAAAAATGCCTCTTAAATTCAACAAAAATGAGATTAAGAGATTAAAGAACTTTTTGACGTTACTAGAGAAGCAATTATCTCTAGCAAGTACTTGTAATCTTGCATTTTCAGGTATATTATCCCCATCTCACACTTTTAATGCTTTATGTAATATTACCAAGAGCCACAAACCATATGACTTTTTCATGCACTAAATTTATCTTATACACAGCTTACCCAAGTAATAAGAAAATTGCCATAGTTGATGGTTCAGTCACTACTATTGCTGATCAAGAAGATAATTTTATTAGCAATTAACTTACACTAAAAAATGTCTATCGTATCCCAAAATTGTTCACCAAACTTGTGTCTATCCAAAAGGTGACTTAAGATACTAACTATACTATGATTTTTTATCCCTTTAATTATGTATTTCAAGAACAGAGTATGAGAAAGATGATTGAATGTGCCAGGGAGAGAGATGGCCCTTGTTACCTTGAAGAACCAAGTGAACAGCATAAAATTAAGGGTTGATTCCTTTTGTCATTCCTTATCAAGTTATTCAAATCTTACTAAGATAAAATTTGGCGCCATCACAATCGTCTTAGTCATCTATCATTTGGTGTTCTTAAAAGTTTATTTCTTTAATTGTTCAATAAAACTGCTATTAAAAGTTTTCATTATGATATGTATGAACTTGCAAAGCACAAACGTCTTATTTTTTCTATAAGAAATAAAAGGACATCAATTCTATTCACTCTTATTCATAGCAACATTTGGGGGCCTTTTACATGTCCAACATTTTTTAGGCTCATTGATTTGTTTCATTTATTGAGGATTACACTTGTATGACAAGAATTTTTCTTTTAAAAAAATAAATTGAATCCAGTCTCATGTTTTAAAATTTTTTCAATATAATCAAAATGCAATTTAGAGTGGGAATTAAACATTTCGATCTAACAATGCCAAAAATTATTCTAGTCATACCACTTTCCATCCTTGCAATAACACATCATCATTCATGAGTCATTTTGTATTACCAAACCCCAACAAAATGGAATTATTCAACAAAAAAATGGCCATCTTTTTTAAGTAGAGCCTCTTTTTCAAAAAACAAGTTCCAAAAATTTACAGGAAAGAAGTCATGTTAATTGCTGCTCATATTGTAAATAGACTTCCTATAAAGGTGCTAGGGTTTTAGAGTCTCGCACAAGTCTTTGAGAAGTTCTATCCCAATTTTCGTGTTAGCAACAATCTTTTTCCTAGAATATTTGATTGTACTACATTTGTTCATGTCCATTCCCAACATAGGGGCAAACTTGATCCAAAGGCCTTCAAATATATCTTTGTTGGTTACTCATCTACACATAAGGGCTATAAGTGCCATCATCTTCCAACACAAAAACTTCATGTGTCAGCCAGTGTCACTTTCATTAACAGCGATCAATACTTTCATGATCCTTATTTTTAGGGAGAGATGTCATTCATGAAAGATAAAGATAAAGACTCTTTTCTTCTAAGCTGTTTGAGTCTAAGCAGTCTTTATTTGTTCTTATTTAGTTTGAGCCCTCATTCATTCTTGCCAATTCAAAGTCCATCCCTACTCAAATTATCCAGTCCAATTCTATCATTGCTCTTGCTTTAGTAGAAAGTGATTTTCCTTTCACACTTTTAGCACAAAAAATAGACCACACCCATATTAAATCTTTTGCTTAAGTTTATTTAAGGAAAAAATAGCCATTTTCTTAATTGATATAGGTACAATCATATAATCCAAACCCAATAACTGTTGAAGTAAGTACTCTAACCATTTCTCCCAATTCTAATGTTCCAAATACCCAAAAAGAAAATGATTATGACATCCCTATAGCCATTACAAAAGGAACTAAGGCTTGTACCTAACACCCTTTGTACCTTTTCATGTCTTATAAAATGCTATCCTATAATCATATGGCTATTGTTATTATCCTTAACAATATTGCCATTCCCAAAACTTTATCTAAGGCACTAAAAGATGAGAATTGAAGGAATGCTATGAAGTTGGAGATCAAAGCCCTAAAAAAAATAAAACATAGAATTTGATGAAATTTTGAAAGGAAAAAAATCAGTTGGGTGTACGTGGATCTTTACATTGAAATATAAATCTAATGGCTCATTTGAAAGGCATAAGACGAGATTAGTTGCCAAAGGTTATACTCAAATCTACAAAATAGACTATCTTGAGACATTTGCTTTAGTTACAAAGATGAACATAGTGAGCGTGTTACTATCATTGGCAGCCAACTTTGGATGGAGATTGCAACAATTTGATGTCAAAAATGCCCCCTTACATATTGATCTTGAAGAAGAAATTTATATGAAAATTCTACTGGGATTTGGCTCTATAAATAAAGAATAAGTAGTTTGCATATTGAAAAAGGCATCTTAATTGTATAGCTCAAACAATTTCCTAGAGCTTGATTTGGTAGGTTATCAAAGTTATGCTTCTTGGATTCAAAGAGGGTCAAGGTCATTATACCTTGTTTGTGAGACATTCAGCTTTAGGAGGAGCTACAGCATTATTGGTTTATATTGATGATATAACAGTGACTGGAGATGATATGAAAAGAACTGAAAAGTTAAAGAGATGTTTGGTGAAAGAATTCAAGATCAATGAGCTTGATAAATTGAAATACTTTCTTGGTATAGAAGTGGCCCACTCTTGACAAGGGATTTTATATCTTAACAAAAGTACGTGCTTGATCTCCTGAAAGATACAAGTAAATTATAATGTAAGCTAGTTGACACACCATAAAGCTCAACCATAAGTTGAGTGATGTCCTAGAAGATGTGGTATAAAGGTAATTATCAAAGGCTTGATTAAAAATTGATTTATTTATCATACACTAAACTGGATATAACATATGTTATTAGTGTGGTGTATCAATACATGCATAATCCCAAAGAGACTCATCTCAAGGCTGTGAATAAGATCATACAGTTTTTGAAGGGTCCACCTAGCAAGAGGATTTTATTTAGACAAGCAAAAGAATTGATTCTTGAAGCCCATACTAATGCCAATTGTGCGGGGTTAGTTGATGATAAAAGATCAACCTCAGCATATTATATGTTATTAGGTGGAAATCTTGTTACATAGAGCAAAAAACAGAACATGGTTGTAAAATTGAGTACAAAGGAAGAATTTAGATCAATGGCACTTGAAATTTGTGAGCTTCTATGGTTGAAGATAAATTTAGAAGATCTGAAGGTCAAGTGAAAATGTCCAATGATATTGTATTGGGACAATAAGTCAGTTATCAATATTGCACTTAATTCGGTATAACATGATCGCACGAAGCAGCATATAGAAGTTGACAGGCATTTTATAAAGAAAAAACTTGATAAGTGTCTGATTTTCACTCCATTTGTCTTCACAAATAATTAGCTCGCAAATATACTCACAAAAGGGCTATCCCATTAAGTTTTTTAGAGTTTAATTGACAAGGTTGGAATGGATAACATCCATTCATCAGCTTGAGGGATAGCGTGAAAAAATAAGAAATTTTATTTTAGAAGCCAGTGTATTATAATATAAAAAAAATTTAGTAATTATTTATTTCCTGATTTTAGGAATTTAGTACTGATTTGTATCCTAAATTTAGGAGATTTTTTCATTTTATTCTTACCTAAGTTAGCCTTTGGAGTTGTACATATTTACGTGTAAAAATAATAAGAAAGCATTGACATATTTTGTCACATTTTTCTCAGCAATTTCCTTCTCAAAATCTGTGAAAATGCTCCCGTACCTTGAGTTCAACTCTTCCATGTATCGCTTCAGGATATACTAATTCAAATCCAATGATTCCTCTTATGCAAAGAAATTTTCTTGAACAGATATCAAATCCTCTAGCATGTGCTTAACGGCATCCACGCCATATACTTGCGCAGTAATCAGAGTACATTAGAACTCTGAGCCATAGTGATTAAGCAAAATCAATTTCAGATAGCGCACCCATTTCGGCTCCTTAAGAGTAAACCACTGAAACAGTATTACACTCTAACAGTAAAATTCCCCAGTAACACCCATGACTCAATTGGATAAACCAAATTTCCTAGGAGCTCAAAATCCTTTGAGTTGGCGGAATGGTGCTCAAAGTTTGCAATTTCAATGGTATTTACTAAAATTTCTTCGTAAACTCAATGACTACGAACTTTTCTTCAGCTGAGCATGGATTGCGAAGATACTTATCCACGCCTTTGCCCAAGATGTTAGGCGCTTCTTTGGCTTCCTTGTTGACGGCCAAGACCTTAGCTCCCTTTGAATCCGAAGCAAAATTATTCTGTTTCCAACCAGGCTCTACTCTGTGCATGATGCTTCCCGACTGGTAATTTGCAGGGTTTTCCGTTCGGATTAGTTGCTTTAATTTTTGAATTTATTAAAACCTACTGGAACACCCTATTAATCTAGCACTGTTAGGTGTATCCTTCACAGATCCTCCGCCCCAGACTACAATTTTTTTGCCTCAACTTGCTCTTGACTATTGCACCGTAACACTTGTATTCTTCTTCTGATTGCTTCTCATTTCCAGAGCCCCTTGATTCGTCTTGCGTGGAGTGTAGACTCCAATCAGCAGAATGACAACACGTGCAGATGTACGCTCAGCTCCAGGAAAAAAGTGCCCTGATCAGTCCTGGATCAACTTCTTGACAACATGTTTTATCATTAAGAATCCCCAATGCGCGAGCAACTAAGAATTGGAGGAATAACTTGTAATCAGGGAACACGTTAAATAGAAATAAAAACAGAGAAAATCATGCACCGTATGACTGCCCAACGCATGGCACTTGTTGGATCTAGAAAAGGTTTGGTCTTTTGTAGCCTCTTCCATTAATAGAAGATACAATATCTCACTAATGCAGATTTTATATGAAAATTTTATTTTGATAGAATCATGGAAGTCTAAGTACAACAGAAGACATCCATTAATGGAATTACTCATCACAGTGCCAGATCTTGTCAATATTTAGTGACTGTCGGAAATCTTATTAGAGACTTTGTCAGCATTAGCAGAAGCCAGAGTCAAGCATCAACCAAGTGGTACAAATTCACTAAATCATCAACAGCTTTCTTTCAGAAGAAGTAAACTCCAGCCAACAAACCATCAAAAGAATACAAACGTAACGACTCTTAACATTTCGTTCATCTGTCATGCCTCAATGTTGAATTTACATAAATAACAGCAAGAGCGAAATATAATAAAGTAGCATACCTCCGCAAGCATGATCATGAGCAGTGAACAAGAAGGAAACCCACCAAAAACCAAGCCGCAGGCAAAGAGAACTTATTGTGGCCATTCCTTAGTGGCAGTGCAACCTTTTCTTGGCTGAAAAGCTTTACATGATCTCTGCATTGCTTATCACCACAAAGGCCAAAAACATATAACACAACACTCATGAAAATATTACACAAATTGCAGAAAATATATTCCAAGATAATCTTTCCAATCAAAACAAACAGAACCCAATTGAAATTCAGATTAAGTAACAGGATTTGTTTCTTCATTCATAACAGAAATCCCCAATCAAAGATCATGCTTTTGATCAACACATGAAACGATAAAACTACATAAATATCATGTCACGTTATACATATAGACACGAAAGTTCGTGATTAACATTGAAATCCTAAGAAACTAAAAAAGCAATTTGCAATTGCATACAATTGATAAAGGTAAGAAATTCATTACCTGAAGAACCACGAAAAGCTTTAGTTTTGATATCCAAACAATAGAAACAGAGTATTGATGCTCGACTAACAGTGAAATGTAGAACAATTAGTTTCATTTTTCCTAATCCCAAAAGGTTATTTTCTTCTTTTTGTTAGTTAACGCTGATGTCAATTTCCCGCTGCTAATTGTTGTTCCCCAAATTCTTCTCCAAAGGAATCTTTTTTCACCCACATGTGAAAATGATAAAGCGAATGCTGGCTGAGTTGGTTCAGAATATTTGTTAAAGGTGTTGGAGATATGCCCTAGAACCAATCGTGTCATATTGTTCGGGGCATTACTTCATTGTATATA
>JAWDEX010000020.1:1207644-1218442 GCA_035221805.1 Trichilia hirta | reverse complement strand
TATATACCTTTATTATTATATTATCATTTATTAATTATCGATCACGGTCACATTTCTATTATTACCATATATTTAAAAAAGTATATTTATTTCAATATTTTATATTTTTTTATAAACATAAATTAAAGTTTTGGGGTTGTAAGGGAGATACGACCCCCAGTTTTTTTGTCTACTTTTCTCTTTGTCTCTTTCTATGATCATACATTTTTACTTGTCCTTTCCATTAAAATAGGTCATTTTATTATTTTTTTAAACCTAAGTGGGCCGTTTTATTTGATATACTTTACCTTCAAGTCTTCAACCGTTTTTTATAATGAGATAGTTTTTGATTGACTTATGTATCTTTATAATCATAACAATTTTTCAGTTAAAAAAAGAAAGAAAAAAAAGATTCATCACATTTTCTTAAAAGGTTCCTTGAATTTTATGATTTTAATCTATAATTCAAATTTGGACAACAAATCTCTGAAAGTCTTAGGTCTTAAAAATTTAGAAGACCGTAACAGTTTGGTTGGTGGTTGTTTGTGGACTGTGGACTGTGGTCACACCCCGAAGCAACTGAGTAGGGCCATACGAACACAACAAAGCCATAGATAAGGGGATAATTGCAGACCTCTTTCATTTATGTAAAATTTTCTTATTAACTTAGTAATTCATCCAAATATTCTATCTCAAGACATGCATACTACACTATAAAGATTGCCTGGGGAAAGCCAAAAGGACAGGCAGAATCCTCCCTTAGATTTTTGGATGTTAAAAATTAAAAATTTCTTGACTTCCTCGGCAGCCAGCTCAAACTCTCTAATCCCCTTTTTGCTAACAAGTTTCTTCCATCAAAAATGAATTTCTCTTTCTTCTTTTTCAGCTCCAGCTCCAATCTCATTCGAGTCTGAGAGGTAATTGTGCTTGTCGAAATCTTTTTGTTTCAGAGTCTGATGTTCTGCTTTTCTCTTTTTGATTTGCTTATTGGGTGATTGGTACTCGCATATGATCTGGCTTACTTTTTATTTTTTTATTTTTTTTATTTTTAGGTTTGGATTCTTATCTCCAGCTATCTGACTGTTGTTTGCTTTCGCGCGAAAATGTGGTCAAGCAAATGAAAATTCTGATTTTTAGACGATACAAGGAAAAATAAATAGAAATTTTAGTTTGAAATGCGGGTAAAGATATAATTTTTTTTGGTTGATTCTCAGTTGAGCAAATACAAGTTTTACTTAGAATTTTATCAGTTACTGTGAGTTGTTTATTGTTGCCTAAATTGTGTTGAGTTTCGATTTTTCAGCTCTCAATACCCATATGCGTGTCTAACTAACTGACCGTTGGAGCAAGAAAACTTGAACTACTATCATTTTTCATTTTCTGAAGTCTGTTGCCTGTAATTTGGGTATTCTTGGCTACTAAGACTCATTATCACTAATACTGCAATTACACTAATTGAAAGATAGGAAAAACTAGAAAAAACCATTCACTTATTCTAGGATTTAAGCCAAATTGGCCCTGTGATTACCCAAATGATGGTTACATAGAATTTCTTATCATTAATTTTTCTATTAGCTGTAACTGATGGCCCCATATAGCATGTTTACCTGTTCTGCAAAGACTCTCAAACTCTCTTGGCTAGTTGATTTTACATGAAAGAAAACAAATATGAGATCGAATCATATGCCAATGGTGCTATTCAGGTGATTGTTTGTGTTCATTGTTGGCTCATTTGCAGCTAAGAAACAAGTAATTTACTGCTCATATTCGAGCATCCATTTTCCCGGAGGCATGTGCATGTGCTTGTCATTTCAGTTTCTCTATATTTGGTTTTGTTGATCAATTATTTAAACTCAGCAGTGTCATCCATTGTTTAAAAATTTGGTGCCATGCCATGATTTTTAGCGGAGATGGATCTCACTTTTGTATTTGTTGCAGATCGCATGTATCATTGTGTTGATCTCTGGGGTTGATGATTATGATACCTGTCTTTGTCTCTTTGGTATTGGCTTGCTTGCATTATTTGGCTGCATCTGATTATCAAGGTATGATTTATTCCTTATCTTGCAATTATGGATCCCGGTAGCATACAGATATGCCAATTTTTTCCAGTGATATTCAGATGAAAGAAATATGCATTTGGTAAATTGTTAATTACATTGCAAAGAGTAATAGACAATACCGAGACCCAAGAGAACTAAATTTAGTTGTTTGCTTATTTGGCTGTAAAGATTACACTCAGTCTTCAGTTTGTTTAACGTAGTTGTAGCAATAAGTAGTTTGGAATACTGGAAGAACTTTTGTTTCACTGGATTGAATCAGAAGATGTTTACATGTGAAGAGAGAGACAGTTCCTAATGAGATGCTACTGACAGATCATCCTTTTTTATGTTTGAATTTGTTGGGTTTTTGAATTTTTTGGGTCCTGATTTATTTTGGTGGTAAATTTTTTCTTAACATTTCTGTGATCTCTTTCAGGAGATGCACTATATGCATTGAAGAACTCATTGCGTGTTCCGAACAATCAGCTGACAGATTGGAATCAGAACCTAGTTAACCCGTGCACGTGGACAAATGTTATCTGTGATCACAGTAATAATGTTGTCTCTGTGTAAGTTATTCTTATCTTCTTTGACATTTCGATTACCTGTAATACATATATACTGTGCATTTACCAAAATTATTTAGTGGTTCATCCAAGATTATGTTTCTTAGTTTCATTCTTGTACCTTATATGCAGGTATGCTTATAAATTTTCCCTTTTGCAGAACATTATCATCCATGAACTTTTCTGGCACCTTGTCCCCAAGAGTAGGAGTTCTGAGGACCCTTTCAGCACTGTATGTAGGGAGCATATTGGAGCAATCCGTATATATTTTCAGTTGTAGTGTTGTATATAGTTGTTTCATACATTTTCCTGAAGCGATGCCATTTTCCAAAATTTACAAAGAGGTTGAATAATCTTATTTATTTATGATGCTATGCTATCCTTTTATATTTAATAATACTCTCTACTTTTGTCCATTGCATTATGGAGAGGAAAAATTAGCTCTGTTTTCTGTTGACATTTACAAAGAAAAATCATTGCATGCATTTACGATTTTATTGGAGAAAAAGGAGAAACATGTGTGTTTCTGTGCAAGATGTTTATAATGTATTCCTTATATTTAAGACGAATTTATCATGCAGCACATTGAAAGGAAATGGCATAACTGGTGAAATACCTGAAGAGCTTGGAAATCTTTCAAGTTTGGCGAGCTTGGACTTGGAGAACAATCGCATTTCTGGAAAAATACCACCTTCCCTTGGTAAACTTAAAAGGCTTCAGTTCTTGTAAGTGATTCTATCTATAATATTTTTAGTTTCTGAGGTGTACAATTATATGCTTTTTTGCTTACGTGAGTTTGCTTGAAAAAGCTTTGATTTGTTTTTGATCATTCAATCAGGACTTTGAGTCAAAACAATCTTAGTGGGAATATCCCTGACTCACTTACAGGTCTTCCAAACCTGATCAATATGTAAGTCATGCCAAAACTTAGTTATCTTCTGCATGAAATATGAAGAAATTGATACTTTTCCCTGCTGTTTCTAAACTCTTGATTGTTACATGGTTGAATCTATCATTGCAGTCAGCTGGATTTGAATGGTCTAACAGGTCAAATTCCGGCTCGTTTATTCCAGATCCCGAAATATAAGTATGATAATGATTATGACTATTATTTCAACTTATGAATTAGCCAGTCATAGCATACTGTAAATATTTCATTCATATGGAATTCGGATATGCTTCTATGCATTTAATCTCAAATAATGCTACGCATGCCCAAGGACGTGACATTCCTTGATTGGATCATTTGCACTAACTTGGATTTGGTTGGCTTATGTCAGTTTCACGGGAAACAACTTGAATTGTGGTAAAACATTTCCACATACTTGTGAATCTAGTAACAACGATTCAGGTATTTTGGTTTGGTGTTGGTTTTCCTTTGTTTTTTGAAGATAATGCAGTACATGTTTCTAAACTATAGCCATTTAAATTTCTTATTGGCTAATTGCCAGATGTGTTTCTTATCTTGACAGGGTCATCAAAGAAGCCAAAGGTTGGAATTATAGTTGGAATTGTTGGCGGACTTATTGTTCTGCTTTCTGGAGGCCTGGTGTTTTTTCTGTGCAAGGGTAAACATAAAGGATACAAGCGTGAAGTATTTGTAGATGTTGCAGGTTTGTGATTTCTCTTACAAGATCCATACCAAAAGCATAAACATTGCCCAGTTGTGAATTGATTTTGCTTCGGCATGTCAACAGATCTTAAACATTAATCGCATTTTACGCCAGGGCATTGTTTACCATCTTGGGTGGTGGAATGAAATGATTTGATTTACATTTTCTTTGAATGTGGTTCCTCCATAAATGTATTTTTCTATGTCATGTTTGTATTGTGTTATCAGGTGAAGTTGACCGAAGAATCGCATTTGGTCAATTGAAAAGATATTCGTGGAGGGAATTGCAGTTGGCTACAGACAATTTCAGTGAAAAAAATGTACTTGGACAGGGAGGTTTCGGAAAGGTTTATAGAGGAGTGCTAGCTGATAACACAAAAGTTGCCGTGAAGAGATTGACTGATTTTGAGAGTCCTGGTGGAGATGCCGCTTTCCAGCGTGAAGTTGAGATGATTAGTGTAGCTGTCCACAGAAATCTATTACGGCTGATTGGCTTTTGCACAACCCCAACAGAACGGCTTTTGGTGTATCCATTTATGCAGAACTTAAGTGTAGCCTATCGGTTGCGAGGTATTGTTTTCTGAATCATTATTTCACAGAAAGCTTCTCAATGCAAGTAGATTAATTATTTTCTTTTCAAGGTATTAACATTTAGTGTTGATGATGTTTGACTAATTTAAGCATTTCTCCAGAAATTAAAACTGGCGAACCCGTTTTAGATTGGTCTACTAGAAAACGAGTGGCCTTAGGTGCGGCACGTGGATTGGAATACCTTCATGAACATTGCAATCCAAAGATCATTCATCGGGATGTGAAGGCTGCTAATGTATTACTTGACGAAGATTTTGAAGCGGTGGTTGGTGACTTTGGCTTGGCCAAATTGGTGGATGTGAGAAAGACTAATGTGACAACTCAAGTCCGTGGGACTATGGGTCACATAGCACCCGAATACTTGTCCACTGGGAAATCATCGGAAAGAACAGATGTTTTTGGTTATGGGATTATGCTTCTAGAACTTGTAACAGGTCAAAGGGCAATTGACTTTTCACGCTTGGAAGAAGAAGATGATGTCTTATTGCTCGACCATGTAAGCTGGATTTGACTATTTACCATCTTGCTTTGTATGCATGCTTTCATTTTCTTCATTTCTTCTTTGAAATGATCAACTAAATTGTATGTTAGTATGACTTACATTTTAAGGAACCAAATTTCACTGTAATTGAAGTATTAGATTATCACCCAGCTTTAGATGTTAGATGAAGAAGCTTTCATTGTAATTTCGAAGTTTTTAACATACAAGTTCTTACCTACTGCATTACTCTGTGCTTATGGCAGGTCAAGAAGTTGGAGAGAGAGAAAAGACTGGATGCTATTGTGGATCACAACCTTAACAAAAGTTACAGCATACGAGAGGTGGAGACGATGATTCAAGTTGCACTGCTTTGCACACAAGCATCACCAGAGGACCGTCCAGCAATGTCAGAGGTAGTACGGATGCTGGAAGGAGAGGGGCTAGCTGAGAGATGGGAAGAATGGCAGCGCGTTGAAGTTACTCGCAGGCAAGAGTACAAGAGATTGCAGAGAAGATTTGACTGGGCCGAAGATTCTGCACACAACCAGGAGGCAATTGAGTTATCTGGTGGAAGGTGAGATGACTCTTATGTTACATTAGGTTAGCCTTATGCGTCTTGTCTTTCAGTTACCATTATTTTAAACCAAAATGATGGATGGATTTAGAAAAAGGCGCATAATCTTTCATATTCTTGTATATGATATGTTTGCTTGTAAAAGCTCTTCTGTTTTTGTACATTTTGTTGTATTTAAATTTTGGTTTTCTTCAAGTGCTTTTGCATGCTCGCATAAGTGAAAATGCCTCTTTTCCATTGCTAAAGTTTCAGTTGATGCAACTTCTGAGAAAGTAATCAAATGATATAGAAGCAGGAATATCTATTCGTACAAAACTTAAATTCGAATTTTACTATCCCTAGTGATCGTTGTGACATTATTTATGATCTCTATGTTGTTTACAACTATTTTCCCTTGTGCATGTAGTAGTTCTCTGGTTCTACTTGTCGGTTGTTAAAGAAACAGAGTTCTTTCTTCTTTCATCATTCATCTTCTCTGTCGAAGTTTGGTTTACTAACATTAAAATTTTCCAGCATCTAAGGAAATTCTAAAATTTAGTACATTTTATATTCTCAACCCATATTTAACTGTTAGAAACTGAAGAAACAAGATCAAAACGAGTGACAAAACAGCTCAGAGATGCCGCTGTCCACAACTAAAACTTGAACAAGTTTTATGACCCGAATAAGGGCATATTTAGGATTGAAGTTCTGTTTGGTGCAGAATTAGTAGCTGTCATATTTGAGGAGATTTCAAACGTATTAGTATTATTTGGAAGACCTAAAATTCAGTAGATGCAGCTTCTGGATCTCTTTCTTTCCTCCATCTTTGGTTTGCGACATTGATTCTGACATTGTTTCACTGTTATCTTTTCTTTCATCTTACTCTCTTTGAATGACTTTTCTTCGCCCAAAAGATACGGAGGAGTCTTCTCCATTTCTCTAAGCTCCATCTCTTGCAAGTTGATGCCGCACTCAATACAATCAACACCTGCCATTGCCAGAGCTTCTATCGATATTGCTTAATCCTCCAAGTTGACAGAATAAAAGACAATATTTGAATCCTGGAGGTTAGATAAATTTAAGCGTCAAGAAACAAAGCAGTGATGCAATTGTTTTTGATCATGTATAGATAGATAGATGGATTGATAGATAGAAAGATGGAGCTAGACCTTGATGAATTAAGAATTGATCACAGGCAACCCATGAGCTAGTTGATTATGTGTGACTTGTTAGCAACTTTTGCTTTTTCTAGTTAGATATTCATGCACTTTAACGAATTATCAGCAAAGATATATATAAGCATTAGTAACATAGCCTATTTCCTGATATGATAGTAAGCTTGTGTATGCAATGAATCAGAACGTCAATAATTTAGTTATATGTAGACATATGACACGATGCTTACGCATGTGATAACTCTTTACCATGGATATTCATTCAACTTTTTGATCGATAATCTCCTTTTTCCGGTAGATGTTTGCATTTTTAAATTTCGGTTCTGATTAATAACAAAATTCAATTATACGGCTTTGTATAAAGCTGTATAACAATATAGTAGTAGAATATTATCTGCTTTGTAACTAGCTCGTACACTTGTACTAGAGAGAATACAATAAAGGAAACCATCGGCCATATGCATTAAGATATAACCAGCAGTTCTTAAAAGCGTCATAAAATTTTAACAAACTTATTCTCATTCTGATTCATAGAAGCAACAACTTTAACCCATTTCTGCATCTTTGCTTTCAACAACTCATTATTATTAATCACCAATGGACCATCAATCTTGACTAGCCCGAAAATGTTAGACGGAGTCAGATTATGCAAAGGACCTTAAATTTGATAAAATAATAAAAAAAATAATAGGTTTTACTTTTAATTCATATAAGTCCTAAAATTATAATCTTTAATAAAATTGACTGTAAATATTAGTAACAAATAAAATCGAGAAATAAATGAACAAAGAAATTGAGAAAGCATGCAATAATTCTCTTTAAACATGATTCTCCGCAGACCCATTTATGGACAAGCTTTCTCTTCGAACTTCTTCTTCTTGATGTAATAAATGTGGTGGAGGTTTCTGCAATTCATCATTCTCCCACTTTTGAATATCCTCTTCCAGCCATTGCTAAAGCTTTGATCGAAACCGACATGATCTTCTTTTTTTAAGAAACTATAATATTGATTTGTAATCAGCTTTTCTTCTCTTCTCTTCAAGTCAATGAACAAAAAGTTGCAAACCCTAATTAAACAAGAAAAATAATAATCTTAGTCAAATAAAAAATAATCCTAGTGCAGTTTGCGTAATATAGTCCTTACATTGGATCATTCTTCTTGTTTATAGTACGATTGAAGCTTTTAACATTCGTTCTCTTTAAAATTCTCCATTGACTTTCTCTTAGTTTATGTCATTTTCCCATCAAACATGCATTCTAAATCTCATAAAAATATATTTGTGATTATTCACATGATTAAAATTTTCTTTTAATCAATGCCAATAATTCAAAGAAAAGATATACATATCATCAAACAGTTATGATCTATCGCCAATTAAAAAGAAATAAAGAATATCCCACCAAAAAGAAAAATAGAAAATAAAATATACATAAAATATACATAAAAAATTGAAAAATATTAAGGCAGAAAGCATCTTATTGAAACTATCATAAACTCCCTAACAATTTCCTTCTCAGTAATAACGTCGATAAATCTCAACAAAAATTCCAGTAGACAACTTCGATCACAAGCATTTATGGATTTCCAATGCCGGATGACACTATATGTCACCTCCACCCCACCCCACCCTCATCATCGTCATCTGCTAGTAAATGCGGCGGCACCCACGAATCCTTCCGTTTCCATTCTTCTAAGTTCATTCCATATTCATTATAATCCACACCAGCCATAGCCAAAGCTTCTAACGACACACACATATTTAAGTAATTAATTAGATCTCTGCAAATCAATTGAGTTGCGGAATGAAGTTAATGATTTTGTTTCAGTAATTAATGGGAACGCAGAATTATATATATATATATATATAATTCTGCGTTCAGTGTGAACACCGTACAAGGATCAAAAGATAGGTTGTGAACGCAGAAAGTTACAATATACATGATGTGAATGCCGAATTTTGTTGTCCAAATTCACAGGTTAATTGATTAATTAATTAAGCATAAGAGTCACAAGAAATGGAAACTTCTCCTCACCTTATAGAAACATTAAAACTAGTTTCTCGTGACCATTATTTTATTGGTTTGTCGACTGAAATTTGGATTATTTGACCACGTACGATATATATCTAGCTTTGTTAACGACTTTCTCTTTACTACTGTTTCTATTCGCAGACATTCGCACCTTTACAATGTACTTTTCAGAGCAAGTATGCAGGTTACTTTAATCAGCACTGAGTGCAGTACAATGTAGTGTAATTTAGCGCTGATTTAACAGGTACGGTATTTATTTACAAGAGAAGATAAAATTTCAGGTACGAACTTCCAAAATGCGCATTAAGTTTTGTGTCAGATATATCAACTTCAATATTAAAGTTTTTGTTAAAATTTTTATTGCTATCTTCATATAAAATATTTCCGATTTAAAACTACTAATAAAAAAATATCAAATTATTTTTAATTTTAATTTATGGCCAAAGTTCGATTATTGATTTGTAATAATATAATTAAATAACTTTTTTTAAATAATTCGTATTTAAATTTAAGAATATTTTAATTATTTTATATTTAAAAAATATTTTTATTATTTTATAAAATATACGTTCGGGCACTAATTTTATTTTTTTATTTAATTTATTAACTATATATTTAATTTATTAATTGATTGAAAAAGATTTAACAAAAATTTAATAAATTTAAAAAATATTTTTACGAGGTATTACCTTAACTTTCAAGCTAAATTTTTATTAATTAAAAAATTCAATTAATTTGTTTGTTTGTATTAAAAAGGGATAGAATGAAAATTTTATAAAAATAAATTTAAATCAAATTCGAAGCCGGATGAAAAATAATCGAAGTCGAGAATATGAAAATCAAAAAATTAGATAGCATAGGAGAAATGATCTAAAACCAATGAAAAATCAGCGTAGACCCACCACCACCAATTCAAAATCGAACTTGACACCAAACATGGCCTATGAGGAACAATTAGTGCGAGGACTTCTTTTGTGAAATCGATGTCGAATGTTATGTTTTTGTCTTGAAAGGTTTTCTTTACCTCTTCTAGATTTTTTCTTTCTTCTTTATAACCATGGTTACTTTTGTAAATTCATAGGCCTTTATAAAAGATCAAGGAAGGGGTTGGATTGATCATTTTCTACTTTCCTCTCCTCTGGATCATTTTTTTTCTTCTTCTATCCACGTATTTGACTTCTTCCTCTCTTCTCAAATTCTTTGTTTTTCTCCAATTAAACTCCTACTTTTTTAAATAAATCATAAGAACACATCACTCTCTATAGGTGGCAAGTTGTAATTTTTAATTTGGTTAAGGAATTAGACCAAAATGAGAGATAGGGTTTTAAAGCAAATTAGAATTTTTGATAATCGGCTCAATTCATAGTATTCTTAGGACCTAATCAATTTTTTGATAAGTTTTCTATTGAGCTTTAAGCATGAATGTGTAGTTTAAATGAATTAATAAATTAGATTTTACTGCTTATTTGAAAATTTTATTGATTTAAATTTTAAATTAATAATTTGAATTAGATTATGTTTTATAAAGGTTAGAATAAGCTAACTAGAGCTTTTGATATAATTGAGTAACAGTTACTGTTTACAAGTATTACTCATCTAAATTTAAAATGTTTAGAGAATTAATTTGTAATTATTGAATTGAGATATAAATAATGATTTTGATGATATGAAAAGAGTCATAGGATTTTATTGATGAAAATCAGATAAATGGTCGAGGAGGGTATACTTGAGTCGTGTTATAGTAAATTAAAAATTTAAAGATATG
>JAWDEX010000020.1:1169957-1182279 GCA_035221805.1 Trichilia hirta | reverse complement strand
TGAGTTCAAAAGACTGATGTTATCAATGTCAGTGAGAACATAAGTGTGATTATTTGTACTTAAATTGGGTTGAAGAAGATATTGCAAGTATTGAATTTTGGCTGTTTCTGCTTGTAATCTCGCTGCTTGTTCTTCCCACGAATAATTTTCCATAGTTTCTTTTAAGTCAGCCAGAGCTAGAAGATGACGTAAGCTTGAAAAGATGTCGGTTCTCGGCCGGTGAGTTATCGGATCAAATCCCATCTGAATAAGCTTCTTCTTCAGATGGGTGTTCCAGAAATTCTTGATTTCATTGTCAGTTCTTCCCGGTAAATGACTCGCTATCGCTGACCACCTGAATAAACAAACAAGATAAGAATCAAATACATGCTGCAAATCTATATAGCTAGCAAATGACTGTTGCAGAAAGCAGATTAAATTACTTGTTGCCAAGAATGGAATGAAGATTGAGAATTGTTTGTTCTTCTTCTTGTGAAAACTTTCCTCTCTTGATATCTGGCCGCAAGTAATTCGTCCATCTCAATCTACAACTCTTCCCACATCTATTAAGACCTGTAACAAACAACAAAATCGAAATCATCCCTTATGAAATTAATATACGACAAAGAGATGGAAAGTGAGAGAAAAGTGAAGGAAAATGAATTGATATATACCTGCAAGGTTTGGTAGAGCTCTCCAGCTTCCATGGCCATGTTTTTGAATATATTTGACAAGTTTTTGATCTTCTTCAGGAGTCCAAGGACCTTTTTTCAGACCGGTTTCATCACAACAGGGAGACCTTCCCATTTTCTTATTTGAACTTTGTTTGTGCCGCCTCCTTCATATCTGACCATTAATTGCAGCATTCTATTTATATCCAATGATTTAAGACTCATAGTAAAGAAGGACGTACGTGCTTTCTTTCTATTTGCTACACGAAAACAACTGTATCCTTTTCCTTCTCTGCACTGCATTTGAAATTTGACTGCATATAATTTAATAAAGAATTGGGCTAATAACATAATAGTCCCTGAATTTTTATTGTTTGACAAATGAGGACAGAATTATCCATTTTAAAACTAGAATTCCTTGCTAATCTAAGTTTACGCAAGAGCAACAGCAAATATACTGCTACATGTATAGATGAAATATATTCATGTTAAAATTTTTGTAAAAAATGAAGAATATATTTGAGATTGAAATATTATGACCATATAACTATTGCAACTTTATAATTACAGTAGGATAAAATATAAAAAATATTAACAATTAAAAAAGAATAAATTCTATTAAAAATTGATATTATTATACAACTTTTAAAATTAAGTAGAAGTCAATGAAGCTAAATATGTTCTAAATAAAACAAAACTAGATCTTAATCAACATTTAATGATTGTTAGTTAAACTACATTTTTCCTCAATTAGTTAAGGTTCATTTAAAGAAAAAAAGGGGGGACTCAATTAATTATAAATGCACAAGATCTGTAGAAAAGGAAGAAATTAGGGACTCGGATGTAATTGTCTCAACAGATATTCCACTGTGTATACATGTGTTTAAAAATTGTTACATATCTTTGAATAATGATATATTAAAGTTGTGGGCCATAACTTGGAGTTAAGTTTGTCAGAGACGCACAAACATATTGAAACCAATTATAATTAGTCTTAGTTAATTATATATTAATTAATTGTGTGATTGATCACGTTTTATATGTATCAAACATGATCATTTGCATGAAATAGGTCAAGATAAGTAAGAAAATGTCTTACTTCTAAAGCAATAATTAAGAAAGACAAGCTAGGGTTGATTAACTATCATGGCCATATATAATTAATTTATCATAATTAGTATTTATTGTAATTCAAGGTTAATTTGTTTATATCATACTGACAACATCAATTCATCAACTCGTTTAAGTATTTCTTTTAGATTAAAATCATCGATCTTTTTAATATGAATTCATAAATTTCACGGCAATAAATTCAGAGATATATATTTGTTCAATCTGTAATATATTCGAGTTATTTCTTAACACGAATCAATATCTCTGGCACAAAATTTTTTTCAGAAGACAAAATAAAATAAGAAATTGGAGAATAAGAAATGATGATCGCTACCTTAATTAACTAGTAATAATAAGAGAGGCCATATGGGGTTTCATGTATAGATATCAAAAGCTTGATTATGATGTGATTAAAGATAATTAATCATCATCAGAAACAAATCAAGACAAAACAAATGTTGCGTTGTTAGTAGTTAGAAGTATTCATTCCATGCACGCAATATGTATCGTCACTGATTGCATGAGTAGATGTTCATATTAATTCACGTATTATTAAAACATTCATGATCAACGGGATCTCACAAATGGGACCTCAAATTTTATTTCTTTGTATAAATAAATTTCTTCCTCCTTCAGCTTACGCACTAGTAACCTGCTTAGTACCCCCACCACTTACAATTTAGGGTTGTTCTACTCCGGTAGCTGATTGCTCTGTTACCCCATCCTCGACCAGTCAGATTGTGCCACGTTACTGGTAAAATGACGCTTCTCCTCGCTTTGCTGTCCCGTCCATTGTTGTGAGCTGAAATCTTCAGAGATCACGACAATATGGGCCTGAAGATATCATTTTATCACTTCCATTGTCATCTTTAATGAATGGTCGACGGCTATATTATAGACATGTATGTGTTATTCTCGTAGAATTCATTTTGTTTAGCTTTCTACGTTGAAAATTCAAGTACTGTATTTCAATTTTGTCGAAAAGAGAATTGGATTTGTTCAAACTCTTGATTTTGGATCAAATTTCCCCGTGAGATTCAAGAAAACTTCCTATTATTGTAATAAGATTGAGCTAAGAAGCAAAAGATATAAAAACCATTCTCTCTAATATAAACCCTCACTATATAATTTGATATAGTGACTAAACATGTGCCAAATCGGGAGACTAATAAATTTTGGCAAAGATTTGAGCAATTTTTGAGTTAGTTTGAGACTATTGTGCTTCCGTTCTGCTTTCAAAGATTAGCAGTTAAAAGTCTTTGATAAACTTAAATCACGCAGGCTTATATTTAATAACTCACTGATTTTATTTTACAACAAAACACTATTAAATAAAATCTGTATCGTCTTTGTTTTCATCTTTGCGTAGTGTTTATGAACTAGCTCGCCATGATCATATCAGAAGTAATTTGATGTTGTATGCGTAATTATACACAGCTTACTATGAGTTTCACAGCACGGAATAATTTTCGCAAACAAGGTGACGCAAAGCAAGTGTATATTTCATACTACAAAAAGTATTATAGGAACCGTAACCTGGGTTGTTGTCTGATGTAATACAGGTAATAAATATGTGATCATGGTAGTGGTTGTCTGTTTTCATTGCGCAACATATTGAATTTTAATGTCTGCTGCCTGCTCTTCTCATAAATTTTAAATGGACAGTCTCTTTCTAGGTATGATTGATGATTTTGCAATTAGACCAAACTCGTTGCTTAGAGGCCATTCTCTCATTCTATAATTTGTTATGCCTATAT
Source organism: Trichilia hirta (assembly GCA_035221805.1). Lineage (NCBI taxonomy): Eukaryota > Viridiplantae > Streptophyta > Magnoliopsida > Sapindales > Meliaceae > Trichilia > Trichilia hirta. Next base: position 1,178,759 of record JAWDEX010000020.1, on the reverse strand, counting down.
TAATATAGGAATATGCTTCTATACAGAAATGCTTCTGTATGCAAAGTATATCCGTACGGTTAAAGATATGTTTGAGATTGAATTGTGATTTTAAAAATAACATTTTAATCATTGAGTTTTAATAAATAGAAATATAGTAATTTTGATGTATTCTACAAAAAGTATTTCTACAAGGAAATCTATTTATAGTCGTCAATATACAAAATGAAAAACTCACAAAAAGAAACAAACATAATGGACTATGATTCTCTACTGACTTGAGTTTTAACCTAAGTAAAAAGACTATATAATATGCACTTACCATGACAATTTTAAAATGCTAAGTAAATTCATATTAGCTCACAATTCTAATTCAAATGTGAGTTAACATTTTAATAAAATTGATGCTTCATTATTACGAAATACTTCAATGGCCATACTTTCAAAGTTAAGTAAATAGACAACGGTTTTAAATATACTCTAAGATTTTATTGAATATTGGTGTGATACATCGTAAAAGCACTACAATTTCAAATAAAACTGACATGTCATACCATCTATATAAGTTCTAGTGTGAAATTAAAGTGCTTTTGCGAGGAAATCAACCCTCCTAATTGTGAATAAAAAGTGAAAAACTTACATAAAGATGCCGACATGGGATAGATGTGAGTGGTTTGACCAAATAGTGAGATGGTTAGAGGAGAAGTTGGTGTAGCAAACGCTATAAATTTTCTACCATTTTTTAAACTTACAAGACACATTAATTTACTCCTATAATTTACCTTGAGAGTTCGTCAATGTCAATTGTTGATATGCATTCGTCATTTTTTTCTTTGTCCCATATATCAAACTCAGACACTTATACAAGCAAAGGTTTGAAAGAGACATAGATAATCATTTGTTGTTCATCAGATAATCAACTGAAATAGCAGCTGTTCTTGATGCTGATTATGCCAAATTAATGCACTTTTCACAGCTAGTAAATACTGATATTTTGTTAACAATTACTCCGTAATTTTTCCACTATACGCATCGATCAACTTAATTAAACCTTCAAAATATTATGTTACTACTTTCACATACAAAATACAAAAAATTTGATACTTTTGGAGCGTTGTAACTTTCTTACTATTTTTATGATGTATATATGATATTGGTATTAAAGACGAATAAGAATCTTCTTTGGAACTGAGCTCTGCAAAATTTTTATATTTAAGAAAAGAATTGAGAGTATATATCCGAAATTTTATCAAGATGATACTCAATATTGACACTAGCTAGTTGCTAGTTATATATGGATCAAGATATAGAAACACAAAAAGGGTCTAGAATCCCTCAGAGATATATCTTTAAGGTATCAATTATACAATAAGTCAAAAAAAAAAAAAAGAAATTTAAACATTTATCTCTCATTTTGAAAATTATCAATCATACTGTGTATAAACTAGATTATATTATCGTATAATGTACTACTTTGGATATATTCGAAACTGTATATATATATTGTATTATATATATGTGAATGATATGCATGCAAAGTCACATAAAGCTTGGATAAGCAATTGATATAGAAAACGAGATTGTGGGTCCAATTTTTCTCAAGAAAACGCCATAAATTTCTTACATCACGATGCAAACTCTTTCAAACCTAAACTCATATTAAAAAGATGAATCAATCCATTGTTATAAAGTCAAAGTAACAACAATTAATCATCAAACCATAATTTATTTTCTATCTAATTTCCTCTTTTCACTTACCTCATTTGTTGTCGGCAGCTAGTTTTACTCTTTAAAAACCTCTAAATATTCTCTAACTAAACGAAATTATATACAAAATTAGAGTACAGGAAAGCCACCGCAAGATTTTTGCCAGAAGAGATTGCTTCTTCAATTAGGAATCCTTGTCAGGTGGACCACCTTGTTCTTCTTCTTCTTCTTCATATGAAACTAAAGAAGCAGTTTTAATTAATTAACTAAATTAAAGAAAATTAGAGGGGTCGTGCTGTCAGATTAAATCGTATATAAATTATATTAATTATTAATTAATTAATGTTTCTTTAATCAATTAATAAAAAATAATAACATAATTGTAGCCAGTGTCAGCTAAACAACTGATTTGCTTGCTTTGTTAAGTTTCTACCCAATACATCTAAACTCGGACTTTCTATGTTTTTTCATGCCACGTATTTGATTCCACAACATGTCTTTCCCTTTCCATGCAAATGCAACGACAAAAATTAATTATTTAATGATTAAACACCTCCGATTTTTTATTATTTTCCATAATTAATACAGTAATTAAAATCAAATTTGACATTACTAATTAATTATCTTCTAGGAATGATCGAGATCATGAACAAAATATCAATATTCTCTCAAATGACGTGAAAAATATATAGGAAACTGAAAGAAAAAAATCCAAAAATACGATCAAATTTATGTATTCAGAAGTATCTTAGATTTTTCCTATATGATCAAGATGAATGAACTTATATATTTCAAAGTTTCAAAAATATTTTTGTTATCACCATATTTGTTACGGTTTAACAAAGATCAAGCATAGTCTATAGCCACCTTATATGTGACTTAATATTAGAAGAGAATCTATGAACCGTATGATGATCATCAGCTTGTATTAATTTTGAGTCTAATCTTCTCTAATTTGTATATAAAAGTGGCTTAATCTGCAGGGATTTTTCTTTTTCTCTGAATACTGAAAATGACAGTTGCTCTCAGCATCTCTTCATTAAACAAATATAAACGACAATAGATTGGCCATCTAAAAAAAGTAATTAAACTAAATAAAACAGTTAATTATTTTATAATAAATTAAATTAAATTAAATTATTAATACTCAATCGTATTACTACGTACTACACATGAATAGTATTATTGGTGAGGGCACGCATGATGCATCGATCAAAATTACTCCGACTTTCTCCTTTCCAAACTATTCATAAACCCAGCAAACCTTAGTGAAGTTAATTAATAATAATAAATTGAAATTAACTAAAATTTTTTAAGCAAGGTCTCAAAAATCTATGATGATTTCATCATATCTTTACCATTTCAATGATAATTACGTGGGGAAAGGTTCGCTGCCTTTTATGAATTGTGGGGTTTTGAAAACTCATCGGCTTTCAATTTTCCCCTCGGTGCCCACACCGTTAAATATTCCCTAATTAATTATGGTTTCATTGATTAACTATTAATCTGAGATTAAAATTAAATGATTTAATTTATTAATGATTTCTTATGAAATGACACTGAGAACGTGGAGTCATGATTTAACTCTAAATAATTAACTAAAATTTTAATAATCAACCAATGTTGTTGATGTCTTCTATGTTACTCTTCATAGTATATTTAGCTATGGAGAAGTAGCTACTTCAATTTTTTCTCAACCGTTATGCCCAGTATTATGGAATTGAGAATAAAATATGAAAATAATAAAATAATTCATAATTAGATTAACATAATTTATTTTAAATACACTTATCAATTAATTAATTAATTAAATTTATCAACTACTACGTACGTCTTAATTATTCGTTGGCTTAACTTCCATCGCCAATGACATCACATAATTAACAGCTAAGGACAGTGAAAGATAGTGAGATTGACAGTTGATTATATAAATTGCAAGCTAATTACAATTTAATTAAACTAATACTTGCAATAATTTTAATCTGATTTAGTTTCTAATTATTAATTAATATTCCATTAATTAATGACATACGCCCAGAAGATGTTCCAAGGCAAGTATCTATAAAGAAATTTTATCACTTGTAATATATATATATATATATATATATATATATATATATATTGTAGAGCCAATATGTAGAGTAGAAACAAATTTTACTATTCAATATTCCTATTATCATATGAAAAGATTAAATATATCGAGAGAGATTTAATTTATATATTTCTCCTATATTTGAATCGATTAGTATTCACTTCAATATCAAAAGTATAAGTTAATAATTAATCCATGCATGATCTACGTAACCCATCAAAAACGACAATTTCTTTTGAAGTAACAAGAAAATTCGGATTAGAAAAATCGCTATATTTTTATGTATGTACGTATGTAATAAAATTGGTAGATTCAAAATAAAAAATACGCCGTATAAAACATTCATAACACCAAATTATGTAGGACATTAGTCAAAGTCCATAACTAGTAGTTTATTAACTAATTTTTGTTTAATATGTGTAGTAAATTAACCTTAACCAATTTTAAATATATTAAATATTAATTTTAAATGTTTAAATTCTATTAAAAATTAGTATTATTAAATACTTTTTTAGTGATAAAATTCAATAGTCGAAAATTATTGTTATCATAATTTTATAAGAAAACAAGGACCTATTTGATACAAATACATAAATTATGTCTTTATTTATAAAAATTTAACAACTCAAGATTGCAAGTGTTATTACCCAATAATTAATTTAATTATCATCCATCCACTCTATTATATTCTATTCCCTCTTCGTGTGCAAAGTTATGATACCTACTTAGAAATGTCATCAAAATGATTTAATGTTTATGTATTACCCGTGCACTTGTCTTATTAATTATTATATTTATCTTCATAAATAATTTTATTATATAGTTTATGTTTTAAAATTATCAATCATGATCACTATGGTCTACGAAAAACAACCCGTGTGCTTAAAAAACAAAAATTCAAAATGTCAATAATTAGCAATTATTTGGATTCATACCAACGTACATATTTAAAATGAGTAGTAATAATTTATATTAGTTAGAAAAATCATAGTACATAATATTTTTATTCAGTAGGAATCTCAAGTTGGATAATTGTAGAATAATTTATAGCTAATTAATTAATTACTAGCCTAAGTATACATATTCGTTAATTTTATAGTTTTTCTTTTGAAGTCAATTAATTTTATAACTTAATTAAACAAAAACTAATTTCATTTGCAATTTATTTGAGAGAAATCATTTTTGTTACTATAATTTTTTTCTTTTTTGATTTTACAATTATCAGAAATTTTAGATATGCACCACTACGACACACCAACAGTTATTTATGTCTATAATGGACTGCTTCTACCCCTATATTATTATTATTATTATTATTATTATTATTATTATTAAAGTGGAATCTATCTTAATAAATACGTAAAAATTAATAACAAAATGATTATTGATTAAAATATAATTTAAATCTAAACATTTTTTAAGCGTATATGATTAGTATGAATTGTGAAATAAATTATATATATATATATATATATATATACCAACGCTGGAAATATGATATACTTTTTTTTTTATTTTTTATTTTATGTTTTGTATGTAATATATTGCTTATGTGCTAATGTTTACAATCTTAATCTTCCTTTGGTATTAAAGTAGAGTAATTTTGAAGGAATAGCTAATACTGCACAAAATTATTTATTGTCAAATAATAAATTAAAAGGAAGTAATTTTTATAAAAATTAATATTTATCGAATATGTTATTTATTGTGATTTTGAAGTATATATAGCAAAAGCATTGTCATTCGAAAGAGAGAAAGAAAGTAATATATATATATATATATATATATATATATATATAACTTAAAATGCAATATTGAGTACTAACCCATGTCAACCAACAAAAAAATCAACACCCAAGAGAGAACCTAGCCTATTGGGCCTCCTTTAAAATTATGGGCCATATAGATTCTAAATAATACTTGAACTCTCTTTGAAGGCCCAATCTCAAGTCACTGTATTGAAAGGCGTGTGGGCAGTCAAACTGATGAAAGCTCTTGCGACAAAAAAGTTCGAATACCTTTTTCTTTTTATAGACTCTCAAACAAACTAATTTACATGGTAGACATGATAGCTTTAGTTGCTTCTTTATTTAAATAATTTACTTTTAATAATTTCATTGGTTGTATATTTTTATTGACTAATAATAATATGCCACATCAATTTGGTAAAAAAAAAAAATTCATATCTTTAAGGTCAGTCTTCTATTTTATAATTTTGTATTTAAGCATACCTACACTATTACAGGCTCTATGTAAAAGGAGTTACCATGCATGACTCTATTATAGCTTTATAGAACCAGCATCAACACATTTCTCAAATGTTCACACAAGGACAGCAGCAATTCAAAAGCATGTTTCCAACATATATGAATGCCAGCACTATGTTAAATTTATACCAACAGAAGTAGTAGAAGAAAGAAGAAAAAACACATACCATATATTACACCAATCCTGTAATTTGCCGGCCTCAGTGGGAGGAAGTTTAAGCATGCATGGACAAAGAACAACAATCAAAAGGAGAAAAGGTAATATGTATGTAATCAAATTAAAGCTAATTGTAGAAGCTGCATATGGGAATTCGCGCTGAGTTGGGCTGCATGGTTTGGAGCTGGAGATGAATAAGAAGAGACGACAGCAAATGAGATCAAGATCTGTTTACAGCAAATTATTCAAAGATGATTGGATCATTCAATGTAATAAAAGAATAAGAGCCTATTCAAGTCAAATCTATACCTACCCATATAGCTAGCTGTTTGTGTGAAGATGAAAGATATCACATAGTGGGAGTTGGTAACAACAAATATTAAGAAGATATTAGTTTGGAAAGACAAATGTCAATAATTATCCCTAAGCTAAGATTTTGGATTTGTTATCAAGAGGGCAATCACACCTTCTTTGCTGTGAGCTCTCCATCTCCTTTTGCGTCAACACTTGATTAAATACGTTGACTAAGCTGTTGCAAAGCTGAGAGAGAGAATTTGGTACTTTATGGGATCAAACTTTCATATGTATTGAAGAATAGATAAAGCTTTTGTAAGAATCTTTGATTTTTCTGGCCTTTCATAGTTCCAAACGAGGCCATAAATAAGGAAACAAATCTTGTGTTTTTCAAACATCTAGTTATTTTGATTGAAATAGTTATGATATAACAGTTAAGGCTCCCATTTATACTGTCCAATTCTGATAACCAAAAGTCAAAGTTTCATTAAAAAATATATATCACCTACAGCTCAAATAGCTTCCATGGGAGAGGCCAGATACAGAGCATCAACTTCATACAATGAGGAAGTGTCTTTCATATAAGAGAAATAAAAAATAAAAGCTCTTGACATACTGATACCTTAATGGAACGCAAATGAGAACTACACAAATAACACGTAATGATAAAATATGACAAGATATATAATATGGTCATCAATGTAGCCCACTGATTGTCTATTGTGCATTTGAAAAAATGTAAATGGAGTGATTGACTTGTCCTAACTGGAGGCAAATGACAAAGCTAGCTACCGACGTCAAAGCAGGTTTCAAACCTCCTCATAGGCCCACCTTATGCTCTTTACTTCAGACAACTAAAAATGCAGGGTAACAACATAGGATTCTTTTGTCTATTTCTTTGTGATCCTTCATCGATAGTTCAATAACACAAATGGACGTCCAAGATCAACATATCTCATTTTGTGAAAGAGCTTGTAACTAAAATCACAAGAGGTAGTACCTACACGAATTCAATATGAATAGAGCAGTCACTTCCTCAAGCTTGTTACACAGAAGGATAAGTTAAATATATTATAGGGAAATAGTAATAAACCTGCAACTACAGAACATTATACACAAAAATTGTCTGAATCAGAAAATCTGCAATGATTTAAACAGCTTTTGCTAAAGTGAAAGTAGACGGCTCATGTCGATGTCTTAGCTTCTGTAGCTGCCTCTTCGTCTTGCAACTTCTTCAACCATGGAGGTGGTCTAACCACAATGCTCTTCTTCCATTGTCGATCAAGCTTCCCAGATAATCTCTTATTAATTCCCTCCTCAAGCTCTCGTTCTCGTTTAACAGTAAGCATGCGAGCAATCTTCCAATTAAAAACAGACTTTTGAATTAGTATCATAGTATTATACTAAATTCCAAGGTTAGGAATATATAAAAAGAAAATTAAGCCTCAAACATCCTGTAGAATTCAATCAGCATACAGAACAGAAAACAAGTACAGGAGATAAGGACTTTGCACCGACAATTAAGGTGGGACTACACGTTGTTCCTGGTATACATTTTTCCTCAAGCCCTTCTCTTACCCATCCAAATAAAGATGCAAGTATGAATATTAAAAAGTAGCATATGCAAATCCAACTGGCGTTAAAGGATTAAAGAATTACACAAGTGAAGAACAAGAGAAATGGAAGGAGGCGTGATTACTGAATGCGAGGCACAACACACGGATGCTAAGACTACTTGTGCTTAACCACATTACTCCAAACTGGTTAATTATGTACAGCAGCATAAAACTAACTTTAAGTGGCCATTATGGTGCCGGCAATCCTTTTCTCCTCAGTTGATTGCATAGTATACAGTATTATAGACATTTTTTGCATGAATATTATTGGGCACGATCCATATTTGTAAACATTCTTCTCACAACAGCCCCAAGCTTCTTTTCCCTCTGTCTCTCCAAGCCGAAACTCACTAGACTTGAACTCATTCCAGAGTGATTTCTGAAGGCCTAGCATGAAAAGGTCACCCTTCAAATCAACCACCTCTTCATTAATTTCCTCTGTCGTTTTGTCTCTGATTTCCTTCATCTCTTCTCTCTTCGCCGTCATAACCACCGACGACGAATGACGGCTTCATGACGACGTCGTCTTCCTCAGAGGCATGCGAACCGGCCAGCAATGACTGATTTGAATGCCGCTGAAGAAGGGGTACGTGATTTGCGGAATTGGTTCGATGGGGAAAGAGATTGTCGTTGGTGAAGCAATGGAAAGATTCAACATTTTCCTTCGGCCTTTTGCTTTGCGATTGAGCA
>JAWDEX010000020.1:1126482-1137452 GCA_035221805.1 Trichilia hirta | reverse complement strand
TGTGAAGTTAAAAATGAGGGTGTACTTGTCTAATTGAAAAAAAAATAAATCTATTTTATTTTATTTTTATTTTATAGGAAACGCAGAATCCTTAATCTAATTCTCTCAACATGTAAACAAATAAATTAAATAATGTTTTAACTAATTTTAATTGTGATAAATCGTTTAAAAAAATCATCAATTGACAATATAGCATCCAATATTTAATTACTAAATTAAATATTTATTTATTTATTTATTATTTTGTCATTTTTTTACTAAATCAATCAAACAAATACAAATATATAAAACATAATCTAAATTACGTGCACACATTACAATTTACATCTCATCTAATAAATAACACCATGTAAATGTTCAAAGAATATATTCTAAAAGCTTAATAGTAGAATTGCTTACTTTAACTTTAAATTAAACATGGGATGAGGTTTAAAGATAATATATATAAAAATAAATAAATAAATAAATTCTCTCTCCAATTCAAAATTCTTCATTTCATTTCCCCGCACTGAATCATTGAATTCCAAGAAAGAAAGAAATATCAGATTCACGTGAAGAAGAACCAAAATGATGATGATGATGATGATGATGAAGCAAAGCTGAAAACGTTTTACAGAAATACATCCATTAAAAACTCGGAGGGAAATAAACTTTCGTAATCAAGTATGGAAGCAAAAACACCAGATTGACCAAGATGAAGAGAGAGAAACTAAACTAATATCACAATACTAACATTATTTGTAGCAGTAGTAGCAGCAGCAGACTGTGCAGATATCAAAATTTTCATTGCAGAAAGGCTACTTGCTAGTTACTGTTGGATGCCAAAGATCACAGCTAGAGAAACCATACCAAATATTACATTAACACTCAAGATATTCTTCTAATGGTTTCCAAATCAAGCTCCACAGAAGGGTATTTCTCTAATTCAAAATTTTCCATCTCATTTTCCCACTTGGAATCAGTGAAATCCAGGAACGAAATCTGCTTCCCCATCTTCTGTGAATTATTATTATTAGCGGCCAAATTTGGGGAAATTGGTTCCTATTTGGCATCAACAGAAAAATGGAAAGATTTTTAATCACCGTACTCTTGGCAAATTTTCCTAGAGGAAAAGCTCGGGAAAATTGAGTCTAGCAAAATTTCCTCTCAGCTTAAAAGCAGCTTTATCATAAGCCAAAGCAGCTTGTTCAGCTGTATCAAAAACACCAAGCCAAAGCTGAGTTTCTACCATAGAGAGTCGGATTTCTGCAACCCATTTGCCCCAACGTCTTTGCCGAACTCCTCTGTATGGTGCTCTTTGCTTGACTTGATGGTTGCAGCCAAAGTTGTCAACAATTTTCAGGCCAAGTTGTTCAGATGATTTCATTGCAAGAGTATCAATTTGTTGCCGCAGCTGTTGCTGGAGATTGAATTGGGTTTTAGCTTGGAGAATTTGAGAATTGGTGAGACAATTTATTATCCCTGTTAAGCCAATTGGTTGCTTTCTGACTTCATTCACGAATTCCAAGTCATCCTCTTTCAACGATGTATCTAGCATACTCGAACCAACCTTGGTGTGCACTTCTGACTTAAATCCACACGAATGGCTTCCTCTTTGTGGCCAACACAAAATATCCTTCTCTGAAATTCCCAATGATCGTGATCTCTTCTTGTAGTTTTTACTCGCTTGGTGGCCTCTTCCATGTGCCTTCCATTCAGAAAAAAGAATTTTAAGTTAGAAATCAAGAAGTTGATTTCATCAAGTTAAAATGATTATACCAAAAGATTGGAAGAAGAGAAATGTTTAAGAATGAAAATTGCAGGTGTCAGGAAAACGTAGATAAAGAAATGAACCTGAATTTTGACAACTTGCTGCTGGAACTTAATGTTGTATTCGTATTGCAGCAGCAGGCAAAAGCTCATCCCTACAAGAACCACAATCAATATCCATTGTTTCGTTTGTAGCCACATCATTTCCGATGATTTTTATAAATTGTTGTATGCGAGGAATATAGACAGTGTCCCATCCCTTTGCACAGGAGTGATGAAATTTGTACCAATTGAATGCTATAGGTGGAACAGGATGATCTGGTACTAAGAAAACCTACATACAATTGGTTATTGTTAATCAATCTAGTATAATTTGTTAAAAGTAACAGAAGAACTGAAGAAGAGAATAAATTATACCTCTACAAAATGATTGTTATTTACGAAACCAAGAGCTATGTCTTTATGGGAAGCTGTAGGTAATGGCACTGACCTAAGAGGAAGGAAGGTGAGACATTGTTGCGATGATAAGAGGAACAGTACAACGTTATAGGCAGATGATATGAGATGTCCCATGTCTGGCATAGTCATCCATCTATCAAAACCCGGATAACTCTCAAAATAAGATAAAGCATGAATCAACTCATTAACTCTTTCATCTGACCCATCTGTTGCATATAGGAGGCTATAATGCTCTAAATTTGAATTCAACTCATTTAAAAGATCTTTCCTTACTTGGAGCCATCCATTCTCACCAAAACCGATTAAGTTAGCTATTGCTCTAAACCCACAGTTACCATCAGCTTCTACATCTTTAATCTGATGTATGTATGGTTGTAGCCCAACAGGAAAAAAATTAACAAATGCATTTGACTTAAGCCTCTTGTTTCCATGAACCTATAAATAATATAATTTTAAAACAATATTAAAAAAATAGGCAAGATTAGATATAGGAAATTTACCAAACCAATATAAATTTAACATAATACCTTTTCTTTTGACTGCCTATTTTTTTTCACTTGAGAAGTAGGTATGATTGATAAACCTGTAGCAACAAATAAAATCAGATAGACTTTTCTTGTCCAGATAATACTGGCCTGAAAGTAGATAGATCATGAGGATATCAATCACCTTTTGAATCTATCTGACTATGTATTTCTTTCTTTATTTCTGGTTCTGCACGAGTTGTAGACCGTGAGTTGTCAATTTCTGTCAACTTCTTTGGAATTATTGACTTGGTATCATCATCAGTCTCATCAGAATATTTGGCAATCAAGTCAGACACTGGTTCACAACCTAACTTTGCCTCTTGCTTGTTGGTAATAGGAATAACTCCAAGTTTTCTCCAATATAAATCAATGCTTTCTAGAGGTATAGGTCGACTTTCTCTTCTAAATTCAGCAATCTCATGAGCACAAGGTAAACCATGTGTGCAGCGAATGATACAACCACATTTAGACGCATCAATACCAGTAGAATTGGCACGCTTCAACTCACTAAGAACAATTTGCAATGCACCTACGGAGATAAAACCTCGAAGCCCTTTTAGTTCGGTATTTTTGAATTGATCATCCATTAATGTCAAACTCTTCTCAATTGAAGCTCTGATTTCCCCATGTTGTTGCTCCAACAGTTTATGAATCTCCAACCAAGATGTCTCAAATTTATTTTGATTGGAACGAAGTAGCTTCTTCAACCTTGAATGTAAACTTTCAACCCTGTTAAATAAAACTAATTAACATGTAAAATTTAGAATATATTAACTCATTAAATGACAAACTAAATGAAATCATACCTCCCTTTCACTAGATTTCCAAAATGCATGATCTTGTCTGTCCATGCTAAAACAAACCGTTCTTTATAGTAGTTCAACCATGTATCCGTCACATAGTCAATTGCTTGTGGGTAACTGCTGAAGTCTTGCTTTAAGGTATTCAAGTGTTTAGTAAATTCGTTTTCATTTGAAGACAACACCACCAACTTCCAGCTCATTCTAAACTTTTCCCATATCTCATGAGTTGCAAATAAATTCTTACAGTTTGTCCATACATTCTTGTTTATGTGGCGTCTGCATAACAAATGCTTAGCAGTGGGAAATACCTTTTCGACTGCAGTCATTAAAGCCAACACTTTGTCACTAAGAATTACAATAGGCGCATTGTCATCCATTACATCTCTTAATCTTTCCAACGCCCACATGTAGTTGTCTTCTCCCTCAAATTCAAGATATGCAAAAGCAACAGAAAATTTTATTTCAGTGGATGTCACTCCTTCGATCTCTAAAAGGGGAAAATTATATCCATTGGTGTTGTGTGTAGAATCCATAAACAAGACACATGGAAATGCATGCAACAAGTCTATACCAACTGGATGTGCCCAAAATAAGTCTTTGATAATATCAGTATTATCAAATCTCCTATGCCACTCAATATATTTATGTTCAGATAACTTACTTAACAGCTGTTGCATCTTTGATTTTTTAGCCATCTCTGTTACCCTATCCCTTTGGCGGGCATTATAAATGTGTTTCATTGTCGAAGCATTATTAGCGTCCCTGTTTTTCAATTTCTCTAAAATGTCTTTTGGACGTTCCATCCCCTTAGACATATCTTTTAACAACAAAGTCTCTTCTTTTGACAATCTTCCTGCATAAGAATACCCTTTTGGAGGCTCAGTAGTTGGGTGATTATGCACTCCACATACTACTTTTAACTTCCAATCATCATTACTATCCAACTTTTGACCCTTTAATGTAAAAGGACATCCACATTTTTTTGTCCCAGTATTCCTTAATTGCTTTTCTTTTTTATCCACTTTACTTTTTCCTGTGTTTCTGCATTGTCCACCCCTCTCACAGCAAAAGGTAATCCTTGCTTTTTGACCACCATCGCCCGAATCAGATCTCTAGATTACAATCACAAAACCATTTTTTCTGCCGACTTCACGAGTCCATTGAATTAATGCATCTTTGCTCTCATATATCTACATATAAACTAATTTTAGGTCAGTAAATAAACAATAACAGAAATATTCACACAACAATGAGTTCTAAAAAAAATTTCACCTCAAATCTAGTAAATTCATTGGTGTAATCTATTATGCTTTCTGAAGCAATATCAACGAATTGAGCTGATTTTGTAACCTGCAATTAATGGATTTGTTTCAAGTTCAGAATTACAGAAACAAGTTTTGTAAACGAAAAAAAAAAAAAAATATATTCATTCCCCATTGAATTGTAAACAAATTTCGCCTCAGATCTAATAAATTCATTAGTGTAATAATTACACTTTCTGAAGAAATTGAGTTGATGTCGAGCCCTACCAATAATGGATATTTTGCAAGTGTGGAATTACAGAAACAAATTCCATAAATAAACAAAAAAAATAAATATTCATTCAACATTGAATTACATAAATTTCACCTTGGATCTAGTAAATTCATTAGTGCAATCCTTCACGCTTTCTGAAGCAATGTCAACAGATTGATTTGAAGGTGTGCCCTGCAAATAATGTTTTATTTCAAGCGTGAATTATAGAAAATGAAATAAAGGTCGAAGTAACTAACAATGAATGGGAAGAAACTAATGAATAATTGAAAGATATTGACAAATTACACACAAGTGCCGAAGTATTAACATTAACATTCATATCAACTTCATTAACATCTCCTGCAACAACATGGGTTAAACCAGTAACCATAGTTGGCATCTCTTTGTTCCTCCATCTTTCATCAGAATATTGCACGAATGGTTGATCATACGCCTGTTGATGATCACCAATATTATTGGTAGAAAGCAATATTTTGGAATGTTCATGGAAAAGCTGAAGAGAATTGAGTAAATCATCACGAGCAACTTCTTGTTCACAAGACCTCGAAGTAATATAGTGCACTGAATTGGATAAATGTGCAGAATCATCTTCGGATTCCTGTTTACAAGGAAAACTCATGTCTGAACAAAAGAATTGGATTTGAACAATACTACAGTCAAAATTTAACATATAGAATTTATGAATTGTTTTGATACCATAATAAATCAATTATATCACATGTAAAAATGAAGTATCATAGACCAGCAAACTAAACAACGAAAAGGATATTACCTTGATATTATAACAATATATAGAAAACAGAATTATATTACTCGCATGAAGTCTGCTAGATTTTCAATATATTTAATTTACATAGATGATAGGGGACAGACCACCAAATAATCCACATATAGGGAGAAATTACACACACAAACTGAAATACTGAAATTTATGATCTCAGACTTGCCATTTCATCTGACAATTAAACATTTGATGCTGATGATATATACCACACAAGTTGCATCACTCCGTACCTGAAACTCCCCTTGGGCAGATAGGTGAGTACCAAACTTTGTCCATTCACCAAAGCTTCTGGTAGAAAGCTTCCCCATATTTTCATGTCCTTGCCCAGGAATGTTTCCCATACTGTCAAGCTAAGCTGAAGAAAGTGATGGATGAAAAGAATCAGAGTCAACCTCTTGATATCTAAAGTCTGAAAGGGACCCGAAGGAGCTGGAATCCTCTCGGTCCACCCAGTCCGGGAGATAGTCCTCATATTCTGATATCCAATTTGGGGACAACATAGAAGTAGAACTCACCCAGGACATACTATTATCTGCAGCAATTCAAGACTATCACTGTAAAATTCGTATGCCATCTACCGAAAAAATTAGTAACCACTGAAAGAACAAATATATTGACAGGCACATATTTTGGTAGAATAATGCAGAGTGAAGTAACTGATTTAGTTGTAAACAATATAGGGTTGTAAGGATCAGACAGTCCAACATCTATCATCTCCGTCATAGGCTGCTGTAAATCAAGAAAAGAGCAGAATTGGAACTACCTTGATCATTCTACACTACATCAAGTATCATCCTTGTTCATAAGATCATCAAAATGCATCATCTTCAAAGTTACATCTTATTTCCCAAATTACATAACACTAACAATTCATTATAAAAATAGAAACTGAGACAAAACATCAACAACAATTGCACCTGATTCAGCATCCTCGTATGCTGATGCTTGAGCACTGTTCAAGCTTGTCGTGTATGTTGTTGGTGGAGGCACACGGTAAATGTTTGGATGAAAACTAGAAGACTGAGAACCTTCTGCGTCGGAATTGGGCGTAGTTTCTTCAATTTCTTGGAAATACGGAGTGGATGCTTCGGCCACTTTAATGCTGTTAAAATTTGTCGTATTCCCCTGTTATACAATTTTAAAGGACTAACAAGATGATGACAAGAAATAAGATCCAAAATGGAAGACTCCTTAAGTGCAATAAAATTGCAGCAATAATGATAACAAAAGGAAATTTAATTCCAAAAATGAATCTCAATAAATTATTGTAGAAGAAATCTAAATGGTAAAATTAAGTTTTTCAATGGCAATAACCTAACTAGAGAATTCAGCTGAATACAACATAAGTTCATGATCAGTTTTCATGAAGCAAGGATTTTCCGGTTTTTCTACCAACAATGAAACTATGGGAACATAAAGTCTGTGGTCTCAGAAATTTAAAAATTTGATGCCAACAATATATACCACACAGGTTGTACCACTCAATGACTCCAGCAGATATTTATCAAAGGCAGCCTCTGCCTTCGAAAGCTGCACGTGAAGATCACTTTGCATATCAGATTGTACACGGGGAGGCTGAAGAGAATAATCATCACAAGCAACTTCTTGTTCACAAGACATTGAAGTAAGATCATTTACTGAGTTGGATAATCGTGAATAATCATCTTCAGATGCCTATTTACAAGGAAAACTTGAGTCAGAAATAAAATAATTGGATTTAAGCAATGCCACTATTCAAAAATTTACTTAAAATTTATGACTTGATTTAGACCATACTAAATCAATTATTAACATCCTGTTAAAATGAAGTGTCAAAAAACAACAAATTAGACAATGAAAAGTATACTGCTGTGAGTTATCACAAAATTTAGAAAACAAACGTATAGTCTAAGCATGACGTCTGCTCCATTTTCTGGTAATCCAGCCCTAAATATATTTAATTTACCAACATGAAAAGGAAAATACCACCAAATAATCCACATCTAGTGAGATATTGCACACAAGTGCCAGAGTACAGAAATTTGTGATCTCAGAAAGTATCACCTCATCTGAAATTTAAACATTTGAGCCCGATCATATATACTACCCAAGTTGTATTTCCCCATACCTGCCACTCCTCTTGGCCTTCTAGGAGACCACCAAACTCCTCCTGTTCACAAAATCTGTTGGTAAAATGCTCTCCCTCATGCCTTTGTTTAGGAATGTTTCCTAGAGTGTCAGGTTGAGTTGAAGAAAATGATGGATCAAAAGGCTGAGATCCAACTCCTTGACCTACCCCCGTGAAACTCAGGGAATCATCTGTTGCAATCCAAGGTCAGGAAATCATCTGTTAGCAGTTCAACACTATCACCGTTGAACTGGTAGGTCATCTTATGAAAAAATCAGCAACCATTGAAAGAAAAAATATGTTGACTAGCACATATTTTGGTAGAATAATGAAAAATAAAGCAACTGATTTAATGGTAAACAATTTAGGGTAGCAAGTATCAGAGAGTCCTCTATCAATCAACTCCATCACAAGCTGCCGTAAATCAAGAAAAAAGTGGAACTGGGACTGGAACTGGAACTGGCTAGGTTATTCTACACTGCATCAAATATCATCCTTGTTTATAGAATCGTGAAAATTCATCATCTTTAAAGCTAATATCTTATCTCCCAATTTACATAACTCCAGTAATTCATAATAAAACTAGAACCTGAGCAAAATCAACAACAAATGCACCTGATGCAGCACATGTCAGAGCACTTTTAATTTTTTCTTCCTCATTTTGTGAAAATGTTGGTCTTCGTGTTTGGATATCATGCCGCAAGCAATTGAACCATCTGAATTTACAACTCTCCCAAGATCTGTTAAGACCTGCAGTAAGAAACAAATGAAACAAAACTAAACTAAAATTGCCCACTTCAGAAATACATGGAAAGAAAAGGAAAATAAAAATGATCACTTACCCGCAGGAGGTTTTTGCTGACCACTCCAGTTTTTATCGCCATGTTTTTTAACAAAACCTTCAAGTATTTGATCTTCTTCAGGAGTCCACGTCAGCCCGGCTTTATAACTTTTCATTTTCTTCGTCTTTGTATCTTTCTTTCTTCTATCTTTTGATTTTCTGCCTCAAATCCATAGACGAGCTCAAGGTTTTTATTTATATTCAAAGATAGAATACCCAAATGAAAAGGGTCTTATGAGTAAAATTTGTTCTTTGAAAGTCTACGCGCGTAAGAGAAAAAGGACAAAAAACAGAAAGGTTCGTTGACATGGTGCTCCCTTATGCAATGGAATCATAAAAACACTCTTTGCACCCATCATTTAATTAAATTTTAAGAAAATAACAATTTTATGCTCTTACTTTTAGAAACTGACATTTACACCCTTTCACTATTTTTTCTTTTCATATTTTATCAATTTGATTATTTGTGATTTGTAGAACTAAAAATCAAAGACCAAATTTAAAATATACGGCGGTTGTTCCAAATTATTATTTAAATACATTAAAGTAATAAACGTTAAAAAAATATCATATTACATAAATTAGTTTTTCAATTTTTTTTTTTAAGACTTTGTTTCAAATTATAATATTTTTGTTGAATTTGAAAAGTGGATTTGAAAAAATTTGGATAGCACTAATTTTTAATTATTTATTTTTGCATTAATATTTAAACCCTTTTCATAGCTTTCATGATTTAAAAATTACCAAATCACATTACTAAACATATTCAAAAATGAGTTTTAAAAAAATTCGTACCAATCACATTATTGAAATACTACATTTTCTTAATTTTGACTCAATGGTAAATTGTATGAATATTCAAAATTCCCATCATATAAAATTAGGATACTTTTAATAAATAAATAAACATCCCAAAAAAATACACTTAAAATTTTAATATTCAAAAAATAAACACTCAAAGATAGTTAGGAAAAACATGGATATTCCTTTTACACCTATAAATTACATAATTAATCCTTAAAATATATAAACGTTTTTTTCAATATAAAAAGGTTTTATCTTCTAGTTTAAGGTTACAGAAAAGAAAAATAAGAGAATGAAGAAGACGAAGATGAATAGGGGTGAAAGATGGTAGGTCATGGGCATAAAACAAAAAATTAATCAAGGTTATTTTTGAGATTCAAAGGGTAGGAAGTAAAAATTATTACTAAATTTTTAAATTGGACGTGAAGTAAACAATCAAAAATGTGGAGAGCGAATTACATTGATCTACTTAGCGAAAACATAGTGGAAGTATAATTAACAACAGCCATTACTGCTTAGCAAAAACACATCCTGCAAAAATATGGTTGCAATGACAAAAGTACTTCCCGGATTACCTCTTCCAACTACAGCAATTACTACAGCAAAAGAACAAAAAAACGTAGCTAACCACCACCCAATTTTACGTAAGGAAGCAACAACTAATTGCCTTGAACATTCAAAATTGTTGGGGCTGTCAGTCAAAACAACTTCCCAGAAACTATCAGTCCTCATTTTTCTTCTTCTTCTTCTTCTCCTTCTTACTAGGCATTTCTGTCTCTTCATTTCCTTCAGAATGTTTTCTCTTCTTTTTCTTCTTCTCCCCCACTTCAACGGTCTCACCATCAGCCCCAGCCACTTGCCTTTTCTTTTTACTTTTCTCCTTTTTCATCAAATCTTCATATTCGGCCTCAGCGGCAGTGCCATTTATATCCTTGCCATCAGCTTTCTTGTTCTTTTTTATTTTCTTTTTCTTCTTCTCTTCACCACCAACAGCAACCTCCTCTCGTTTTTCTTCCTCTTTTCCATCAGCAGCATTTTCCATAAGACCAAGAATCGAATCTGCCAAAGGATTATAAGTCTACAAAAAGAAAAAAAAGCAAAATAACAAAAACAACCTTTAGCAAAAGGTCGAACAAACTGAAACAAAAAAAAATGAGGAAAACTATAAAAAAGAGGCAGACCTTTGCAGCGGTTATCATAGCCCCAGGCCCGTTCTTTCGATCTTTGTCATAAACTTCAATCTTAGGCTTTCCTTTGGCAGACCCAGCAGCACGACCTAATTCTTTGCCTTCAAGATTCCTTAACCGTGCTTCAAGCTACAAATATCTATTAGTCACAAACTTCTTTCCACAACAAAAAC
>JAWDEX010000020.1:1110890-1123131 GCA_035221805.1 Trichilia hirta | reverse complement strand
TGGGGTTCTCGAAGTGTTGACTGCTTTGAAAGATTGGAGCAGATTGGGGAAGGAACTTATGGGTATTGCCTTAATTTTAAAAGTTAACTTTTTTCAAATTTGCTGCGATATGTGTTTGTACAATCACCTAAAGTTTGCCTCAGATAATTAAGCAATTTTTTTATATTTGAATATAATTTTTTTGGGGGGTCTTTTAGTGGAGATTTTTTGCATATTGAATTGGTCAATTCTAGGTTGGAGTAATTTGAATTATAATTGATGGCTGTGAAGGAATTTTTCCACATTCTGTTTACTTGAAATGTGTGGGTTTTCTTTCTTTCAGTATTCAAAGATGAAAAATTTTGTGGGGTTTTGACACAGAATTAATTTCTTTCGGAAGATAATGCTGTGTAGTTACTAGGTTATCTGTGTGCACAATTTAGTAGATCGCAAGGATTCCAACCCTTAAATCATTGGATGAGTTGATACTTGCAAAATTCTTTTAGGATTCATTTTCTTTGCTATCAAATACTCTGAATTGTAGAAAGTAATGCGCTAGCAGTGAATAACAGGAGATTTTTGTTGAGATCTTAACTTTTCTTATGTATGGCGCCAACCCAATCCTTGTTTTTTAAGTTTCTAATCCCTTTTTTTTTCAATCAAAATATCTAAATAATAAGAAAATTGACTCTTGAAAGTAATATATGTCATATATGTAAATGTAAATCCTAAATGTGAAGAGAAAATATGTGGAATTTGTCCATGAAAGGAAGGGAGTATAATATCTATAAAAAGCATAGGCTAGGCATAAATCGATATGCTAAAATAAGAAAGAAGGGCCAACAAGATAGAAATAATGAATCAAAAAATAGAGTTTGGGTTCGAATTCCATAGATAATATGACTGGTATTGTCTATAATGATGGATAAATGAAAGACTTTCTCAAAATTTTTATTCATCCACTTGAGATTTTGAAAATCAGTTGGTTGAGCTTAAAAATTCCCTCATGGAAATTGCGTAAGTAAACAATTGAATTGCATTCAGTTGGATGGTACCAATGAAATCGAGCACGAACTCCCATTTCTCATTGAATTAACTGACTGTTTATACGCATGCCAACAATATAATGCACTCAATTTTTTGGGTTTGTACGCATGCCAACAATATAATGCATTCAATTTTTTGGGTTTGATGAGCCAAACTTTGAGTATATCTGCTTTTTTTCTTTAATCTAACTTACCTTTTCTCTCTGCATATTATGCTGTTATGAAGGACGCAAAATGTAATCTTATTGGTTTTAACTTTTATGATGGATGTCGGTGACAATTTGATAGTAAAAATCAACTTATTATAAATAATATATTGCCTTATGTGTTGGTTAGAAGATCTGTGTATTTAGTGAGTGATATTGGGAAAGTAACATTTGATGCTTCTAAGTTATTGTGATGAAGTTTTAATTCCTTTCAGGAAAGATTTTTATTTAATTGTGATTAACTTAAATAAGTTATATTTATTTTGATATTCATTTATTGTTTATTGAGGTTAATGTTTGTACGTTACAGACAAGTATTCATGGCCAGAGAAATCAAGACTGGGGAAATTGTTGCTTTGAAGAAGATACGCATGGATAATGAAAAAGAAGGGGTATGCTTCTCTTCAGTTAATATGTCTTACTTTCACCTGGAGGAAAACTGGAGCCTATGAAAGATTGGTTTCGCTTATGAAGAAGCCGATGATATTATTTCTATATCTTTTACTGTGACAAGACACATGCGCAGATACAGAGAGAGAAACGAATGTGCATTTATGAAAGATTGTATTAGCTAATGAAGAAACCAGTGATATTATTTCTGTAATCTGTTATTATCACAAGACACCCATGCGCACATAGACGGAGAAAGAAACCAATTTTCATTTCCTTCAATAATTTTTCTGATCATTTTTTCTTCATTTATGCAGTTTCCAATAACAGCCATTCGGGAGATTAAAATTCTGAAGAAGCTTCAGCACGAAAATGTTATAAAGCTGAAAGAGATAGTTACTTCTCCAGGTATTGTGGTTTTAGCTGTTACACACATCTTCCATAAATTATACCTATAAAATTTTATCTGTTTTGCTCGTACATTTAATACTTTTCTTTTGCTTAAAGGTCCTGAACGGGATGAGCAAGGGAGGCCAGGTGAGTAAAGCTCTTGGTTGAATGGCAATTTGGTTGGTTTCACGTATTTCTTCCTAGTTTCTTGTGACTTATACCATTTGGGAAACTACAGATGGTAATAAGTACAAGGGAAGCACCTACATGGTTTTCGAATACATGGACCATGACTTGACTGGCCTTGCCGATCGTCCTGGACTAAGATTTACTGTTCCCCAGATAAAGGTATTGCATGTTCAGATACTTTAGATGATTATTTATTTGTATTGAACATCTAATGACTGATAATATGAACATTCAACTGTTTTATGAAGTGTTACATGAAGCAGCTACTTACTGGACTTCACTACTGTCATGTAAATCAAGTACTCCACCGGGACATTAAAGGTTATTATCATATAGCAGTTGCAACTGTTTGCTTGATCCTTCATAATTTACTTACAGCTGAGCATAATCTGTCCTGCAGGTTCTAATCTTCTGATAGATAATGAAGGAAATTTAAAGCTGGCGGATTTTGGGCTTGCTAGGTCATTTTCTTATGACCACAATAACACACTTACAAACCGTGTTATTACTTTGTGGTATAGGTATGTCTTGAATTTTGTTACATCTAAAGCAACTAGCACGATCTTCCTCTAATACTTCATTTAATTTTTGAAAGAATATACTGTAGTTTGTATTTCTTGTTGAGAATAATATGACTTGTGCAGGCCTCCAGAGTTACTGCTTGGAGCCACAAAGTATGGGCCAGCTGTTGACATGTGGTCTGTTGGCTGTATTTTTGCTGAGCTATTGAATGGGAAACCGATCTTGCCTGGAAAAAATGAGGTTGATTTTATTCTTAAATTTGTTGGACTGTCAACAAGTTTTAGGATTAAAATGGGTATGAGCAGTTGCTTTGTTGTATATGATTATTGCTTGGATCTGTGGTTTGGCTTGTGAAGGTAGTGAACACAGTATCACCATAGCTCTAATTGTCGTACTTTTCTTTCTTTCTTTATGGAGATTTTGGCTTCTGTAAATGTTTTAATAGCAGATAATTCTGTTTAAGATTACAATTTGAGATGAGGAATCCAAGTTACTAGTAAATTGCAAGAGCAAATACCTGCTGGCCCAATTTTTTGCAACTTGTTTGAGACAATAACTTTTCTATCAAATATGCTGCTTTTAAAAGCATGGATCACATGCTATGTGCAATTAATATTTAATTGCTCTCTGGGTATAATTTTCTCTTCTCATGATTGAGGTTAAATTGTTTTAAATTGTTTTTATAAATCTTTACCATATATTGTTTGACCCTATAAGAAACTTCTGTAAGAGATCAAATGATGATGATTTGATTTTTTGACATCTCTATCTAATCTATCGATTGCATTATGAAAATATAATTGTTTTTTGATGAATGCATTTTTGGTAGACGCATGTAATATGTATTATCTTCACATTAATTGCAGGCTGAACAATTGACCAAGATATTTGAGCTTTGTGGATCTCCTGATGAAGCCATCTGGCCTGGTGTTTCTAAGATGCCGGGGTATAACAATTTTAAGCCATCAAGGACCATTAAGAGACGTGTGAGAGAGATTTTTAGACAGTAAGTAAAGAAGTTTGGTCTTCATGTCTAGTGCTCTTGCCTGATTTTTTTATCATAAAATACTTTTATTTTGTTGTACCTACTTTGTTTTTTGATAAAATTTATTTGCTTTTACAGCTTTGACCGCCATGCTTTAGAATTGTTGGAGAAAATGCTAATGCTTGATCCTTCCCAGGTATTACATGGAAGTGTATAGTGTCAATTACATGCATAAAATAATGCATTTTTGTTATCGTAATTTTTTTTTTTTTACTCGGAAACTACTCTTCCTGTTCGAAGTTTGTTACTCTAGGATTGTCATTTAGCTTCATTGTTATTGGAACATTATAATGATGACACTAGCAGATATATGGTTAAGTGCCAGCCTTTTTTCACATTCTAGACCCTGGTTCTGCTGCTTCAATAAATATTCAATTTTTTTCCCTTGCTTATTTTCTAATTATCTATTTGTGCAGAGAATATCTGCAAAGGATGCACTGGATTCCGAGTATTTCTGGACTGACCCCTTACCTTGTGAGCCCAAGAGGTCTCTCTCCCGTCTTTAAATTTTTAATGTTCTCATTAGAAATTTTTTTTGGTTACTGAACTATGATCCATATTTTATGACAAAAATTGCACATTCATTCATGTCTTGGTGTTTTGGGGTGGCGGTCAAATTCTGCTCGCTCTTATGATGACATGGTATATTACATAATGTTTGGTTTGTTTTTGCAGCTTGCCTAAATATGAATCATCGCATGAATACCAAACAAAGAAAAGAAGGCAGCAGCAAAGACAACATGAAGAAGTCGCAAAGAGACAGAAAGTGCATCATTCACAGCAGCATGGCCGCCTGCCTCCAATTCAACACACTGGGCAATCTCACCATTGGTCTGGGACAAATCATCCCATGAACAATGCACCACCTCCAGTCCCTGGTGGTCCCAGTCACCATCACTACGGAAAGCCTCGTGGTCCTCCCGGAGGTGCAAATAGGTACCCAAGTGGAAATCAGGGCGGAGGATACATCCATCCAAATCGCGGAGGCCAGGCTGCAGGTTACAGCAATGGACCATATCCACCACAAGGTTGCGGTCAGCCATATACTGGCAGTAATATGGCTGCAAATGGTCCCAGAGGACCTGTTAGCGGCTACAGTGCTGGACCCCAAAATTTTCCCCAAAACGTTCAATATGGAAATCCTGCTCCCAGTAAGCCTCCAAGCCAAATGGGTGGGAATCGAAATCAACAGTATGATCGAAACCAACAATACAGTTGGCAGCAATAAGGGTTGTAACAAACTGCTCGAAATCATGCAGATATAATAACTTAATAGAAGTGAGGATCTTTTGGATCTCAGTTCAGAACTTGTATGTCATTTTATTGGCTTCAATTTTTTTGATTAGCGTACATATATATTATTTACCTAGTTTGACAAGCATGCGTATTGATAAATTGTGGGTGAAAGTTGAAGCATGAATCTTTGTTAGCTTCCACTGTACATATCCTTTTTATTTTTTATTTTTTTCAATTTTGTAATCAGTATATCGTGAGCATGTTTATTTTAGTTATCAATGAAATCTTGCATTGTCTCTTCTCCACATCCTCCATCCTCTGGGCATTTGTGCTATCACTTGCGATTATCACCTCTTCTTTCTTATCAGAATTAGTTGTTGTCAGTTGCAATTTTTTAATAATATCTCAAATTTATATTTTTTTAACAATTTCAAATACTTGGTGTCAAATATAAAAGAGCTTCAAAACTCTACTTTTAATTGTATTCTTCATTGGTGAGACTCATAATTTTCTCCGAAACTTAGCGTTTTAATTTATCATGGCATTTTTGCTTCATTAACGAGAGATGAAAGAATTAAGAGATATAGAAAGAAAGCATGACATAAAATATACTGTCAGCGGCTAAGAAATAGCTGCTGCCCTGCATCTACTACAGATGCAAGAATACATCAAC
This sequence comes from Trichilia hirta, assembly GCA_035221805.1. Taxonomy (NCBI): domain Eukaryota; kingdom Viridiplantae; phylum Streptophyta; class Magnoliopsida; order Sapindales; family Meliaceae; genus Trichilia; species Trichilia hirta. The sequence goes on along the minus strand of JAWDEX010000020.1, from coordinate 1,117,455 downwards.
GGCATAGCAACGGAGGCATTTCCGAACTTTTTACTACTGAAATCAGAATTTTGTTAATTATTTTTTCACTTTTTATCTATAAAAATGCCAGGGTGAGGCCGAGAGAAGATCGAGGGATATTACCCGTTATATCTTAATCAAGTGTTAGAAAATGGTAAAGTTAAAACAATGCCACCTTGTCTCACCAAATTGCAAAGAAGACAATTAAATCTCTTCTTTTACAAACATACCTCCCTCAACCTTCTCATTCCCCTCAGCGTTTTCGTTGATGGAATTAAGTATGTCTATGTTGATTCTACTTTGAGAACTATCTTCATGAACTCGTATACAAGGTAACTTATAGCAGCCGACGGTAAAACCTGCAGGATCAGAACACGTTCAAGTTCTAATGAGTTGGTATTGACAAAGTTAGAGCAGTAAAACCAATAAAGATCAATTTTCATTCTAGGAGAAACCTAGTACTTCATTTAAGAACTTGTTTTGATCCGTAATATAGAGTGCAATAAAAAGTGATGCGATTCACATGAAATAAAGGATTGAAACAATTTTTAGACTTTCAATCTTATAGCACAAAATTGCAAAATGCCCTTGTAAATTAGGTTTTGATGCAGAAAAATACAAAAGCTTAAAGAATGGGGAATATCATAGTGCACGAAAGATATGAGTCAGACCTGCAATAAGCTGGGAACTAATCCGGTATACAGAACGGGAAAACCTCCTTGCTCAACTATCTTGACACAAGTTGCCAATGCACTTAACTTCGTCGCACGGACTTGCAATTGAAGTTGCCTTCTCACAACTTCAAAGGGATATGTAGCAGCTTCGGAGCAAGCACCTGCGATTGCTCCATATAGCAATGTTCTAGTTGGACCCAACTCTAGTTGTTCCAATGCACTCAGTTCCCGAACTTGTTTCATATCTTCAAGTCTCTTCTTCCCTTCTGGTGAATGAAGATACGCTGATTTCAGTACATCGTAAACACCATAAAAAACTGCACCGGAAGGGGCCATGCTTGCAAGTGAAGGTACCAAACCCTTGTATAGAGAAAAGAACCCTTCAGTTTGGATCATGTGACGGAAAGTACCAATTATACCACCCAATGTTTCACCACCAGGAGCCATCATAACTGTTCTTATCTGCAATATTTAACATTCTGGATGAAATGGACAAAAGCTCAAAACAAAGGATGTCAGCAATTTATAGTGCAAATGATAGCAATATAGATACCATACGTGATTCTTTTTCATGTTGACCAACAGAATAATTCCTATTGCTAGAACCAAAGAAAATCCACATACAAGATGAAACTAACATGCAACAATAGGAATATGACCAAGATATCGTCCTAAAATTGGCACATACAGTATCCATTGGTAAGCAAATCAAGCTGGCAGTTATTCCAGCTGCGGCACCAGCAACAAACCGCTCAAAGTTCGTAGCTTCCTCATTCCCGGTCATTTTCAAGAGTTGATTTCTGTATGTATCGTAAGCGTAGAAGTTGATAGACTTGAAAGGAGCAGTTCGAAGAATATTGACAAAGTTTCCTTTCCAAAAACCTTTAAGCCCTTCAGCCACTGCAATTTTGTGGACAAGCTCAAAAATGTTCTTCTGCTCACCACGAACTATGTACTCTAGCTTCAATCTCTCAAGGGGTGCTATAAAAGTTCTGATAATACGAAACCAAAAAGAAATTGTACGGAGAATCAAATTCAATAACATCTCTCTTGGCCGTAAACTAGTCTAAAATGATAGCCAGAAAGCAAAATGTGCAGTGTTAAATTGGGTCTTCAAATTTCTTCTTCAACAATAAGTGCCATCCAAGCAATAGCGGACAAATATATCAATATATATGAACACGTGAATTAATCCACTAAATAATGAAAATTCAAATTGGCCAGAAACCTATCAACTCCAGTAAGTTCAAAGATGATCTACGAGATGTGTTTCCTAAAACAAGAGTACCTGAACAGAACAAGAATCTCAAGAAACAAAAAGATCATCGGTTGAAATTCAATTGGCAAAGACTCAACCGTTCAAATATAGCTCAATTATGTGAAAAGTTGGCAGACTATAACAGCTCCTTCAATTCTCTTGGTGTTTCTCAAAAAAGAATTTTGAAATATTTTTATCTGCAAATGATGACAAATCAACTATCTAATCTCACTCTGGCAGTTTAAAGTGACATTTTTGTCCTATCAGAGTGAACAAAGGGTCCCATTTTTTTCTGTTTTTGTTTTCATTTTCCGTTTGACATAAATTGATATCAAAATGAAAATGAAAAAACAAAACACATTGACAATAGAAAAATAACAAACAGATAAATGAAAACGCAAGCAGCAACTGAGTTGAGGAGAAACCAAAACCTGGAGACAGCGGCAGCAACAGCTCCAGAAAACAAATGCTTGGTAGTATTGAAAGCACCTGATTCTTTCTCTTCCACCTTCTTCTTCTTCTCCCCGTCCTTAAACACCGTCGTTTCTTCTTTCTCCTCCTCCTCCTCCTCCTCCTCACCACTCTTCCCATTCCCAATCCCATTTTGCCCCCAACTTTCTCTCGATTTTCCAACATACCCCTCACTACCATTTCTCTTCATCGACAGACTCACCGAAAAAAAACCACATCCTCCCCGCCTCCGCCGCTTCACCAGCTGCAGCGTTTTACAACCCGAAGTAGAAGAATCGCTACTCTTACATAAAATCAGCGAAACAAACGAAGGTGAAACTGTTTGATCAAGAAACAAACCTTCCAACACAAATGGATTGTGACCATGAAGATAATGATCAGAATGTTCCGATTTGATCAAACCCAACAAAAGATCTTGTCCGAACATTGTGGGCAGCTGAGGAAGTAGTAGTTGACAATGAATACGTAGGAACTAACAAAATTTCATGGTTTATGTATTAGAGAGAAGATTGAGAAGTGAAGGAGAAGAGAGAATTTGGAATAACTTGGAAGAATTTATTGAAATGGGAGAGTGAGAGCGACGGGGCGGACAGGTCCGCAGACGCTTCCACTTTCTTGTTCTTGATTTGATCCCCGCTTTCGTCGGGTTGAGTTACTGTTGCTGTCGTTTTTGTTTCCTTGGACAGACACCCGTTTGAGATGTGACACGGTATGTGCACGTGCGCCGTGGTTTGGTAACCTAGGTAGTGCGTGTGCAACAGTAGAAGTAGGACTCCGGTGTACGCAATTGTATCATAAAATTTCTACTTTCGTGTTGCACTTCATAGAGTAATTTTGAACAGAGCTATTAGTAATTATAAATTATAAATTAATTAAGTAATTAATTATATTCCTTAAAATACATGGAAGAACATTCTATTCAATGTGGTCAAAATTAAAAATCCTAGTGGCCAAACACATATCTTATCATTATCAAGATAGTAGAGAATCATTTTCTCACAATTTGTTCAAATTGTCCTTGGAATATATACTTTATTCTATTTTCTGAAACAAGACCCAACAAAAATTATGGTTTTATTTAAATTATTAGAAAATTTAAAGGAAATTATAAACTAAACCACAAGAATTTGAAAACAAAAATTGATGCAATTTGGTTTTGACATCAAAGAATAGTATTGGGCAAACAATTGGGCCTTGAGTCGAGTGTGGGGCTCATTCTCGGGTTCGGGTAAATTTCTGTTTAGTCCCTTATCTTTTGTAGAATATGATTTTAGTCAAACAAGTTTCATATTAATCATTATAGTTCTCATTATTTTAAATATTAATCATTTGGTCCCTAAACATTTAAGGATGATAATTTGAATTACGACTCCATTATTTGACAAGAACTTTTATATTTTATTTTTAAAAAAAACATATATTTTTATCTTTATTTGTATTTTATATTAAAATATTTTTAAAAAATAATATATTAAGTTCATGGTTACAAAGCTAATTGTGTTTAAAAAAATTTAATTTGATAATTTATATAAATAAATAATCATATTCGATTGATTTATATAAACAACAGTATTTGATCCTATTTAATTATGCAACATGTATATGATTGATTTGTTTAATATATGAACAATAAGCAAATCATATTTATTTTTGTAATTCTAACATGATTAATATATGAATAATTTTAGTATTTATTAAAATTTTGTTATATTCATTCAAGACATGACACAATATGATTTGTAGATTCAAATTGTCAATTTTACTAGTATTACATATATCGAGCACTTCAATCTTTATCGTGGTCCAAATCACTTTAATATCCTAATTAGCCTTTGGAAAACTTTTCAAAATAATCCTTTATTTGCAAATTATATTGGATGTATATAAATGGCTATAATATAGAGTTTATGTTATTCACATCAATACTAATTACTTTGGTAGGAATGTCTTTATTTCATGCTAACCATACAATAACACATCTTTATAGCTCCATAATATTTCAATTTATGCACCCTATTTATTATCTAGATGTACCAAAATACACACACACATGCGTGTTCTAATGAGTCCATAAACTATTATTTATAGGTAAAAAAAATCTATTTTGATCATTAACTCTTGTTTATCAATTTTGATAGAGTCCTTATAGAATTTATTTTTATTCCTTTGTGAAGTAAATATTTTTGTCTAATTCTACAATCATAAAACTAAACAACCCATTTTAATTATGTCCAAGGTTGGGATTTGCATGGTTAAGTTTTAACACGATTCGACTACAGGAAAAGCATACTTTCTGGGGATCGTGGATGGAAAGAGCAATCTACCCGTTAGCTGTTCTTGCATTCAGTTACTAAGACCTAGTTTTGATGCAGTCGATCATTATTGTTCTCTGGGTGATGATACTTCACTTACTCATGTCAGTCACGTGATTCAACATGTCTGCTTTAAATTTCAGATGTTTTGCGTATTCTAATTGAGGAGGAAAGAGAAAAATGTTCTTTTCACAATCCACATGTAAGTTCACTTTGAAGCTCAAACAAAATGTAAGCAATCAATCTTTTCTTTTTGATTGGTTCAATGATCATTCAATGCTATAGAGCAGATGGAGCTTGATCATTATTTCAGCCTTTACTACAAAGAAATAATTTTGTGTGGATTTGGGAATTTGGATTTTGCATAGGCAGGTTCAAGATGTCTAAGGCATTTCAATGTTGCCCGACGAAGGCATGGATGCCAAATTGGATTGGCAGAACTGCTTCGATCTACAAATGAAGAGTGTAGATGCATATTGCAGGGCCTTGATTAATATCGCAATGGAAGGTTTGGAAACACTTCAATCAAATGATGAAACTGTTGGCAGTATAAAAAGTGAGTTCTCTTATCTGTTTATTGCACGGCCTTGATTAATGTACTTATATCAAATAGAGAATAGCAAAAGCAAATCACGTTTATTGTCTGGAAATGTTTGGTATCATCGCTAAGTGACTTTCCTTTGACTTATTTGTTTGATTATTTTTTTTCCTTTGATGGCTTACAGCACATGCAGAAGGTGTTGCAGAGACAAGCTAGCTTAAATATAGGCAAGAGCAGCGCTCACACGTGTGGTCTTTACATTACATAGATACGGACAGACGTTTACCAAATCTTGAACATTACAGTTGGTCCCATATTCCGATGCAAAGTTGGGCAGTCTTTACTGATTGGTTATGATTTATGGCCCTATTTCTAACTATAGCATGTCATTTAGTCCATAAGCTACTTTGTATGGCTAATATACTTTATTTGGCATTCAGTGTGTGTCGATTTTTGGATTTCTTATTTTAGTTCCATAAAATTTTACTTAGAGAGACATTGTATAAGTGATTCCGATTTCAATATGCTATCATGTGGCTTTTGCCAATAAAATAATTTTGTGAGTATTTTGATCGGATTATGCTTTTGACAGTAAGTCATCGACTGAGAGGACTCACGACGCAGTAGCAAACAGATGGAGAAGATATAGAGGTGCTGCCTCATTTGATTCAGGGAAAGTGGTCCTTCTGTTGGCAATCTTATAAGCTCCAAATTCTCTTGGCAAGTTAGATGAAGCTATGAATTTATATCGCTGACAGTGTTTTCAATGCCAAATTCATCGTTTAACTCCAGAATGATATTAAGATCTAGTAATCCCTTTTTTTAAACACGAACATTGAAAGCTTTCCCCTCAAATCGCCTTCTTGATAATCTTCTATTCTCTCCCTTCTTTCCAGGTCATGTTTTGAACTAATTGACGGGGACATTTGTGGGAGAAGAAAATCCCACAGGATGAAAAAGGTATGGTAGTTGGCTATATAATCTGGAATGGACCTCTTCAGAAGCAAATTAGTTTTACTAGGGAGTCTCTGAATTACATTTCTTGTTTGAACTTCCTTTAAATGAAATTGATTTAAGCTGAAACCTCCAAAACACATGACGGACATTGATTTCGAGTCCGACGATCACATATGGAATTATATCGAGGATGATTTTGTTAGAAAATCGGATCATGCAGCGAAAAAATAAAAATTTTCGATTTTCTCACAGGATCCATGCGACAAAACCATCGTTTAAGTTATGAATATAAATATTTATATCTTATTTGCGCGATTGATGACGACGAACCACAAACGCAAAAGATTATTGC
>JAWDEX010000020.1:1099565-1110790 GCA_035221805.1 Trichilia hirta | reverse complement strand
GATATATATATGATTTACATTTTTTATAAGTGAGCATATTGAGTAATTGATAAACTGTGGATGCAGGTTTGAAGAATCTATCAGTTTAGCTTCAACTGTACATACCCCTTTCTTTAAATCCTTTTTAAGTTTCTGAGCATATTTTCCATGTTATTTATCAATGAAATCTTGCAATGTTTCTTCACCATATCCTCTGACTGGTTGTGTTATTCCATAGGTTATTTTTATCTCTTTCCTTTTTGCTTGTCAGAATCAGTTGTTGTCAGTTGCATTTTTTAATAATTTCAAGTATTCAGCGTTAAGTATAAAAGGGTTTCAAAACTATAGTTTTAATTATATCCTTTATTAATAAAACTCATAATTTTCTCCTAAACCTGGCATTTTAATTTAACATTACATTTTTCGCTTAAGTAAACACGAGAAGATAAAGATGGAAAGAAAAATATACCAGCAGCAGCTAAGAAATGGCTGCAGTACTGTATCAAATACTGATGCAAGTATACATCAACAGTAGAAATATTAGCAATATATATGCATTTCCAAATTTTTTGCTTCTGAAATCAGAATTTTGCAATTTTATTTTTAATTGTACCTATACTAAGGCAGAGGCTAAGAGAAGATTAAGGGATATTATCCATCGTTTGCGTTAGAAAATGGTATCGTCTATAGACACAATTCCAACTTGCCTCACCAACTCACAAAAAAGACATTTAAATCTCTCCTTGTGCAAACATACCACATTATTAGCCTCAACCTTCTCATTTCCCTCAGTGATTTCGACGATGGAATCAAGTATATTTATGTTGATTCTACTTTGAGAACTATTTTCATGAACTCATAGACAAGGTAACTTATGGCAGCCGATGGTAAAACCTGCAGGATCAAAACACATTCAAGTTACAATAAGTTGGGATTGAGGGGATTGAGTGAGTTAGAGCAGTAGAACCAAGAAAGATTTCGTTTTTGATTCATTCTAGGAGACTCAATACTTCATTTAAGAACTTGTTTGATCCATAAAAATTGATGTGATTCACGCGACATAAAGAATTGAAACATTTTTTGAACTTTCGATCATATGGCATAAAATTGCAAAATGCTCCGGATAAATTTTAGGCTTTGATGCAGAAAAAACAAAAGCTTAAGAATGGGGGAAAATCATTATGCACGAAATATATAGATCGGACCTGCAATAAGCTGGGAACTAATCCGGCATACAGAGCGGGAACACCTCCTTGCTCAACTATTTTGACACAAGTTGCCAACGCACTTAACTTCATTGCACGTGCTTGCATTTGAAGTTGTCTTCTAACAACTTCAAAGGGATATGTAGCTGCTTCAGAACAAGCACCGGCGATTGCTCCGTATAGCAATGTTCTAATTGGACCCAACTCCAGTTTTTCCCATGCATTCATTTCCTGACCCTGTTTCAAATTTTCAAGTTTCTTCTTCCCTTCTTGTGAATGAAGATAAGCCGATTTCAGTATATCGTAAACGCCATAAAAAACTGCACCAGAAGGGGCCATGCTTGCAAGTGACGGTACCAAACCCTTGTATAGAGAAAAGAGGCCTTCAGTTCGGATCATGTGATGGAAAGTACCACTTATACCACCCAACGCTTCACCACCGGGAGCCATCATAACTGTCCTTATCTGCAATATTTAACATTATTAATGAAATGTCCAAAAATTTCAGAACAAAAGACGTCAAGAATTTAGTAAATAAAATGGTAGCAGTACGGACACCATATTTGATTCTTTTTCATATTGACCAACAGAATAGTTCCTGTTCCTTGAACCAAAGAAAATCCACAACCAAGATGAAATTAATACGCAACAGTAAGTAACATGACCAAGATGTAATCCTAAAATAGGCACGTACAGTATCCAATGGCAAGCAAATCAAGCTGGCCGTTACTCCAGCCGCAGCACCGGCAATAAACCGCTCAAAGTTCGTTGCTTCCTCATTCCTGGTCATTTTCAAGAGTTGATTTCTGTATGTATCATAAGCATAGAAGTTGATCGACTTGAAAGGAGCAGTTCGGAGAATATTGACAAAGTTTCCTTTCCAAAAACCTTTAAGCCCTTCAGTTGCTGCAAGTTTATGGATAAGCTCAAAAAGCTTCTTCTGCTCACCACGAACTACATATTCTAAACTTCAGTCTCTCAAGAGGTGCAATAAAAGTTCTGACAATACAAAACGAAAAAGAAATTACCCATGGGATCAACGATTTCTCTTTTACTCATAAACTAGTCTAAAATGATAGGCAGAAAGCAAAATGTTCACTGTTTGATTGGTTCTTCAAATGTCTTCATCAACTATAAGTGCCATTGCAGCAATAGCAGATTAATATATCAATACATATGAACACGTGAATTGATCCAATAAATAATGATTTGTTTCCTAAAAGAAGAGTACCCGGACAGAACAAGAATCTCAAGAAAAAAAAAAAAGATGAATCGGTTGAAATTCAATTCATAAGACTCGCTCTACCATTCAAATCTAGCTTATTATGAGAAAAGCTGCAGACTATAAACAGCAGCACCTTTAATTCTCTTGGTATTTCTCTAAAAAGAACTTTAAAATATTTTTGTTTGCAAATGATGAAAAAAATCGACTATCTAATCTCACTCTGCCAGTTGAAAGTGACATTTTTGTCCTATAAAGGAGAAAAAAAAAAGGTCCCATTTGCTTTTTTTTACTGTTTTTGTTTTCTTCTTCCATTTGACATGAATTGATATCAAATGACAATGTAAAAACAAAATCACAATAACATTGACAATTGAAAAACAACAATAAACGGATAAATGAAACATAAAAGCAAATGAGTTGCGAAGAAACCAAAACCTGGAGACAGCGGCAGCAACAGCTCCAGAAAACAAATGCTTAGTAGTATTAAAAGCACCTCCTAATTCCTTCTCTTCAACCTTCTTCTTCTTCTCCCCCTCCTTAAACGCCGACGTTTCTTCCTCCTGATCCTCCTTCTCACCAGTTTTCCCACTCCCAATCCCGTTTTGTCTCCAACTTTCTCTCGATTCTCCAACATACCCTTCGCCACCATTTCCCTTCATCGACAAACCCACGGACAAAAACCCACATCCTCCCCGCCGCCGACCCCACACCAAACGCAGCGTTTTGCTCCCCGAAGCAGAAGAATCACTACTGTCGCATAAAACGAACGAAACAAACGAAGGCGGAGCTGTTTCATCAAGAAACAAATCTCCCAACACAAATGAATATTGATGATCAGGATGACGATGGTCAGAATGTTCCCATTTGATCAAACCCAGCAAACGATCTTGTTCGAACATTGCGGGCAGCTGACGAAGTAGTAGTTGACAATGAATAGTAGGAATTACTAACAATATTTCATGGTTATGTAAGCGAAGAGAATGAGAAGCGAAGGAGAAGAGAGAATTGGAATAACTTTGACGAATTTATTAAAGTGGCAGAGTGAGAGCGACGGGGCGGACAAGAATATCAGGAGATGCTTCCTCTTTCTTGCTCTTGAGTTGATCGCGGCTTTCGTCGGTTTGAGTTGCTGGCGCTGTCGTTTTTGTATCTTCTGACAGACTCCTGGTTAGGATGTGACACGCTATGTGCACGTGCGCACTGGTTTGGTAATGCAGTTACTGTGTGACTGCAGTGTAGGCGATTGCAGCTTCAAATTTCTACTTTTGATTGGACCATGTAAGGATTGTAATAACTTTGAAATGTAGTACGGTACTGGAAATAGTAAACGGATGAACGCTCCGAATATTATTTTATTTATATTTATATTTATTTTTTAATCTTTTATTCGTATTTATGTTTGTATCCGTTTATCTATTTGTCTTATTCATGTCCGTAAAAGAATGTAGATATCAACGAATATTTATTTTTATTTTAATAATTTTTTAATTAATAATTTTAAATAACTTAAATTTTATTTTATTAATAATTTTAAATATTTTAAGTTTTATTTTATAATTAAGGTTTGGAGTCGATATTCATCTATATTTTGTAGGAAACATTTTTAGATTTCATGTACTTTTATTAAAACGATGTTATTTTAATAAAATTTAAAACAATGTAATTTTAAAAAAAAAAAGAATAAAATAGATATTTGTTTCTCTCTTTTATAATATTTATAGATATTTCTCTTTATTTGTATTCTATTTATTTTTAAAATTAATATATGTTTTATCCGTTTTTAATATTTGTATCCATTTATTTTAAAATCATATAAGCAAAAAATAAATAAATATTTGCGAATATCCATATCCGCTAATGAAATTGTCATCCCCATCTAAAATTCTTTAGTTTTGAAATATTCATAATTTAATTTTTTTTATTGTACTATGAATTGACATTGATTTGAAGTATGATTAAATTTTGATTATTATTATTGTTAATTAATTTATTTATTAATATGCCTTAAAACCATCAAAAAATGTTCATTCATTGTAGTCAAAATAAAAAAATACAAGTGGCCAAATGTCGCCACCTTGGCACCCAACGTGTATCTTATCATTATCAAGATAATAAAGAATCCTTTTCTCATAATTTGCTCAAATTGTCCACGGAATAAATACTTGATTCCATTTTTTAAACAAGGATAAAACCAAAATTATTGATTTTTTGTTTTATCTATAGAATATTTAAAAGAAAATTAGAAACTAAACCCCAAGAATTTAAAACTAAACAAGGTTACAACTTAGTTTTAATATTACAGCATGCTATTAGGCAACAATTGGGCCTTGAACGTAATATGGGGCTTATTCTCGGCCTTAAGTAAAAGTTGGAATCAAGGAAAATTTCAATTTAAGTCCTTAATCTTTTCTATACTATCATTGTGGGAGAATACTTTTCCACATTAATCATAAATGTTCTTACTATTTTAAAAACTAATCATTTTAGTCCCTAGTACAGTAAGATTGCATATATTAATCACTTTAATCTCCTAATAGCTTAAATTTCCAAATGACAAATTTCATAGCCTATGGATTCCTTTATTTTGTGAATTACATTGAATGTTTATAAATGGCTTTTCAACTGTTATCGTCAATAATTACATAAGTAGGAATGTCTTTATGCTATGCTAACAACATAATAACACATCTTTATAGCTACATCACATTTCAATTTTAGCCTCCCATTTCTCATATAAAGGAACAAAATTAATTGACCCTTAATATTACATTATTTTTTATACCTTTTATTAGTCATTATTTACACTTTCAACCATTAAAATTTAATTTCAGATTATAATTAATTAATACACTGTAATTTATATCTTAAAGTACCAAAAAAAGTATCGGTCAAATGAATGCTTATTTACACATAAGATTATATTTTTTGATCCATTGACTCTCAATCATCGAATTCATAAGAGATGTTTAAAAGGAAATAAACTTTTATTCTTTAATAACGTCTTTAAAAAGAAAATGACTTATTTGACGATACCTTTTAATGAAATGATAACAAAAGAGTTTTGTCTAACTTGATGGATGGCTGAAAAGACTAAACAACCCATTATTGTGATCATCATACTCTTGATTTTTTTTCCTGAAATCACGTGAAATTCCAAAACCAACTGCTAGGATTGGACTATTAGGCAGGAATTGGGCCGAGAGTGGAGTAGAGACGCATGAGATGGGTGACCATTGTTGTGTTTGCTTTGTGGTCGTGACCTCACGTCGGAATCTTGAATACTATAAGACCCGTGAACCCTGCTTTTCGCTATCAAATTTGACCTGTGTCTTTGTCTAATTGTCTGGACAATGTGCCTTTAGAGTTCACATGCACACTTAAGAGGACAACCAGACAAAATTTCGTACACATTTAGAAAAAATTCATTGGGAAATGCTACGCTACATTCGAATTACCTACATCCTTTCTCTTTGTTGCACCCTTGTTTAGTTTATATTTTTTATTTTTTGGTTGTAGTACTAAATTTTTTTATTTATTTTTTATAATTTAAAATTATAATAAAATAATTATATGATTATAACATGAAAATTGGAGATTACTTCAGAAAAAGTTGTATAAAATAAAAAGATATATACCATACATGCTATACGATAACCATGCCCATTTTGATTTCTCATTAGCCATCTCTTAAATCTTTGATCCAATCATGCATTTTCCTTCCCATTTTTTCCTTTTCTTGCCCTTCTATTTTTTCTTTTCTTTTCTATAGTTCTTTTTTGATTTTTAAGACTTGTAAAAATATTGGCATTGATTATGTGTAATTTGCTAACATTTTTTTTTTTTTGTGGAATTTTGATAATTGTGTGGAAAAAAATATATAAATGATAATATTAATGTTTGTTGCTAATGCTTATAAATTTCTCAATATATTTGTTCCGTTAGGAAATAGAAAAAAAATTGGACATAAATTAAAAAAATTTTAAAAAGGAAGGTTAATTTGGTAATAACAAACGACAAAAGGTTTCTTTGCTGTCGTCAACGTCTCCGTCAGGAGCTTTACTGCCACGTCACTCTTAATTTTTCTTTTTTCTTTTTTCTTTTTTTTTTCAAAATAACGTTAAAACTGATAATCACTTCACTCTCTCCACCGTCTCTCATTATTCAAAATACCCGAGAGATAATAACACAAATTCTCTGCAATGGCGACCAATTCCTGCGATGAGGTGAGAACGTTTAACCTCTGTAATGAAATTAATGGTTCTCTTTCTCTTCCTAATTGTGGTTTTTCGGTGAATTTCGGCTCTTTATATGCAATATTGAAGAATACTTTCTAATTTGAGCAATTCGGTACTATCCATGTCTAATTCGGAAGTTAAGATCTGTATTCATGCCGGTTTGTCAGCATTCGTGATAATGCTGTTTTAATTTTGCGTATTTTTGACAATTTCCGGACGTTTAGGTTGGATCATTTCCATTAGTTTCTTTTGTTTCTAGGGAAGAGAAGACGGGAGAGAAGACGAGTTCTTCTTCATGTTTTTTGAGATTCTATGGTGGAATTGGAAAATGGTGGAGTGAGTTAGGGTGAGGTTTGGAAGTTTAGAAGATAATTGTGAGAAAAGAAACAAAACTTGGGAAAAGGAGCAATAGAGGAGATTGAGATTGAAAATGGCAATAATTTCTTTCATAGGAAATTGTGTAGTTTCAGTAATTTCTACGTACTTTAGGTTCAAATCGTTTTTGTTAGTTTGTTTCTTTGAACGCTGGGAGGAGATGGCGGAGAAGATGAGTTCTTGGCCATGGTTTTTGGGATTCTTTGGTGGAATTGGAAGATAGAAGATGGAATTCAAGAGAAGTTTAAAAGTTTAGGTTACGAGTTTGAAGCAAAATTGTAGATGAAAATGCAAGTAGTGTTGGAGATGGAGAATGAAAATAGCATTAATTTCTTTTTAGGAAGTAATTAAACTATTGAAAAAGCTAAACTACAGCTTATAATGAAATCTGATGAAAAGTCAGATAAGGGTGATGTTGGTTCTAGAATAACAGTGGAGGTGAGACAGAAACGGGAAACATGGAGGGATAAGGAAACGATTTGATACAAAACTGGATTAAGCTATTTTGCTGCCATACTATTCTGTGCTATTTAAAATACGGACGTGTAGCAAATTGTGTGTGCTTTTTATTTTATTTTATTTTGTTTTATTTGTTTGTCTAAGTTGGGATTTTCATGGTTAAATTTTAACATGAATCAATTACAGAAAAAAACGTACTTTCCACAGATCATGGATGGAAAGAGTACTCTACCCATTAACTGTTCGTGCTTCGAGTTATTAAAGCCTAGTTTTGATGAGGTCAATCATCATTGTTCTCTAGGTAATGATACTTTACTTACTCGTTTCGGTTATGTGATTCAACATATTTGTTTGTTTCTGTGTATTGAGTTCTTTTTTTGATCTTAAATTTCAGATGTTTTGCCTATTCTAATTGAGGAGGCTTCCTTTCCTGAAACAGAAAAATGCACCTTTCAGAATTCTCATGTAAGTTCATTTTGATGCTCAAACAAAATTTAAGCAACCAATGTTATCGTCTATGATGATTTGATGCTACAGGCAGGATGGCTTGAGCATTATCTCAGCCTTTACTCCAAAGAAATACTTTTGTGCGGAATTGGACATTTGGAAGGTTTTGTGTAATTTGGATTTTGCATATGCAGGTTCAAGATGTCTATGGCATTTCAGTGTTACCTGACAAAGGTAACACCAGTCCGAAGTGCACATCACAGTTAACCTTTTTGAGCTTTGTTGAAGTTCCTTTCCCGTCTAAAAATCGTACAAGCACAGATGCCCAACTGGATTGCCAGAATTGCTTGGATCTACAAATGAAGACTGCAGATTCTTATTCCTCATGTATTGTTGATATAAATATCGAAAAGGAAAGCTTGGAAACACTTAAATCCAGTGATGAAACTGTTAGCAGTATGAAAAGCGATGGCATCGGCACCGTAAGTCTTTTCTATCATCTGTTTGTTGAATAGCCTTGATTAGTGTGCATATATCAAATAGAGAATAGTAAAAGTAAATCATATTTATTGTCTGGAAATGTTTGGTATGACGTTTATTTGACTTGTTTGTTGGAATTTTTGTTTCCCTTTAATGGTTTACAGCACATGCAGAAGGTGTTGCAGAGACAAGCTAGCTTAAATATAGGTGGGAAATTCTAACAAATTTTTCTTCATTGTGGCTTATTGTCACTAAATTTTACTGATAAAGTTCTATAAGTATATTACATAAGCCTCCAGTACAACTTTTCAAATATAAGACCTAACGTGACGGTATAACTTTACATTTATTACATCAGCCTGCTCTGAGGTGTACTGAACATATGCATGTGTGAGAGCACCCACATGTGGTCATTACATTTCGTACATACAGACAGAATTTTACAAAATCTTGAACGTGAAAGAATCCAAACTGTAACTGTCATTGTGATTCTTATTCCAATGCTTCTCTGAGTTATGGTTTTATTTCTATCTATTGCTCACATCATCCAGTCCATATGGTCCTTTGTATGGTTAATCCACTTTATTTGGTATTTAGCACAAGCCAATTTTTGGAGTTCTTATATCGTTCGATAAAGTTCTACTTCCTCAAAAGAGACATTATACAAGTGATTATCCATTCAATAGACTATCATGTGGCGTTTGCCAATAAAATACATTTATGGCTATTGTAATCAGATTATGCTTTTAACAGATAAGTCATTGACTGAGAGGACTCATGATGCACCAGCAAACAGATGGAGAAGATATAGACGTGCTGCCTTATTTGATTCAAGGAAAGTGGTCCTCCTGTTCTCAATAGTGTAAGCTCCAAATTCTCTAGCAAGTTAGATGAAGCTATGCATTTATATCACTAATACTGATTCAATATAATTCTTATACGCCATTCAGATCTAATAATCCCATTTTTCAGACCCAAACATTTAAAGCCTTCACCTCCAATTGCCGTCTTAACAATCTTCTATTATCTCCCATCTTTCCAGGTCAAGTTTTGGGACGTTAATACTAATCTACTTGACCCTGAGAGTTAGACAAAATGGGGACGGTTTCAACCATCTTTAACGATTCGCGCTTCTCTTAGTTATGTTTCATGTTTGAGCATCTTACAGGAACTGTTGTTCACGCTTTCCTTTCTTCATCTGTAATAAATTCTGCAATGTCAATATTTTTTTCAGGTTTTCTTTTTGTATATAAATATGTTCACAATTCTGCAATTCTAGTTGAATTTATTTTGCATACCATTGCATTTCTGGTTGAGATTTTATGCACTACTTTGCTTCCATTAGATATCTTAACTTTGTATTTACTTTTATTTAGTAGAAGTTATTTTACAGTACAGTATAGGAATCAAATTGAAAGTCTGTAGGAAAAAAATGGAGAAATCTAAAATAATAATAATGAAATTTATTACAATATCACCCTCTTGTTTTTGAGCATTAAGTTTATTTTTTAATTATTATTTTGCATAACAAAAATAAAGATAAAGATGATGTTTTTATTTTTTTAATTCTCTATTTTATAAATTATTTTTTAATAATTTTTGCTGTTTGAACTACATTTCTAATAAATTTTCAATTATTTCCTGTATTAAAATACATCCAAAACTCTGTTTGAGGGATCCACTTTTCTATTTAATTTTCTTCAATATTTTTAAAATAATTTGTATATTGCGTTCTAAATTTAATGAATACAATACAAAGGGTTGATAGAGATTATGCACTTCAAACAAACATGAGTTGAATGACGGTAGGAAATTAAGAATAAATGTAAACGAATTATGAAAGAAAATTTTTAATTTATTTTTTGATGCACTCACCTATAAAAGAGACAATATCTTTTAAATTGGAAATATGTCTAAATGCCTAAATTGTCTCCACCAGGAGACCCGTTGCCCCGTTGTCTTTAAAACGTGATTTGACTCCAACTAAATCTTTGCCAATATCAAATGTGAACTGATCATTCAGTCTTCTCAATATATATTCCACATTTCTTTCGCCGAGTAAAGATTCGGACCTACACATATCCGATAATGGTAAATATTGTTTTTCTCTCTCTTGCCCTCTCTATATCTTGTTAGGATCAGGGAGAATAACATGCTCGTAAATTAGAGACAGCGTACAAAAAATTAAATAAATAAATAAATATATTTATAAATTTATACATTACTTATAATTTAAAATTTTAAAATATTAAGTTTATAAATTTATTTTATTTATATATTACTTATATATATCTTTTATCCTTTTAATATGAGATATTTTTATTTATACACTCACACTTGAACCTAATAATCTCCTCCTTAAATATGAGTCTTTCCATATTAAATTAGGATTTTACGATATTTTAACTCCCTCTCAAACGAAAGACACTTTTATATTCGAGTATTAAAGTATTAGTAAGAGCCTAATACTCTACCTAGAGTCACGTGAAGACCAAACATACTCTTTGAGCTACTATTTTAAAATATACGCCTACCAATACTCTACTTAGAGTCACGTAAAAATCAAGCGTACTATTTGTTATAGGAGCCACGCCCTTACTACTCCATCTTGAATTAGCCCACTCTCTTTGGGCCATTCTCCTTGGGCCAGTTTGGAGTCCATAACTCTTATCATTCTTTATTAGGGTAGCAACCACGAGAATACACCACCGTCTCAATATTCACAATCCTTGTGAATCATTGGCTCTGATACCACTTGATAGGATCTGGAGAGAATAAGCACACCCACAAATTGGGGAGAACACACAAAGGTTAAATGAG